>SJYO01035988.1:2355353-2611474 GCA_006410555.1 Capra ibex
TTCATATGGGTAGACTTACGTCTCTAGGTTTCTTCTCGTTCTTCTCTATGCTTTCGGAAGGAGTCACCAGTCACTTTTCTCTATCTCCTTTTATTATCTTACCCTTTCTGAGCTCTAGAGAAGTTCTTTTAATCTCTATGGTTCCCGTGTAAAGTACGTTTCTACCCGAGTTATTTCCTGTCTTTACCAGACCTGGATTGTCTTCGTCTTCTACAATGTTTCTCCACCGTTCTTATGTGTCTTCTTGACATGGTTTTTCTAGAAGTCCTGGGTCTATTAGTGCTACCACACTAGTGAGTGGATCTCGGTCTGTAGGACCTTACACTTCAGTTCACCCGGAATCTTTCGTAGTGATACTTGTTTCGATGACCTCCACTACCTTAAGGTCAACTCGACAAAGTTTAGGACTTTGTACTACGACACTTTCACGACGTGAGTTATACGGACGTTTAAACCTTTTTTTGTCGTCACAGATCTCCTGACCTTTTCCAGTCACAAGTAAGGTTAGGGTTTCTTTCCGTTACGGTTTCTTTCAAGTGTGATGGCGTGTTAACGTGAGTAGAGTGTGCGATTATTTCATTACGAGTTTTAAGAGGTTCGGTTCGAAGTTATCATGTACTTGACACTTGAAGGTGTACAAGTTTGACCCAAATTTTTTCCGTCTCCTTGGTCTCTAGTCTAACAGTTGTAGGTGACCTAGTACTTTAGTCAATCTTATACATTAAATAGTGTTAAAAATAAGTTGTAACAAGACTTTCGATGTTGGTTAAGTTATTTTGTACTTTGTCTTTACAATATATATCACCTGTCTTTTAAGACAAGAAGAAAATCTTTTTCCTATATAAATGGAACCTTCGAGTTTATTTATCTTATTTTCTCCATTGACTTTCTAGCTCTGTTTTACCTATAGTTTTCAAAGTATACATAATTTACACTGATTCTTTATTGTACCTTTTAACAGGTAAATGATCTTTTTATCTTTAAGTACCTTTATGATGTCCACGTTACTTTATAGTCACTAATAAAGGTCAACTATTAACAGTCATTTAAAGTCAAAAGGACCTTGTACGTAATAAGAGACAAAAGACAAACTCCTTCATACCTAAAATATTACTTTTCCGTTATTTTGTAAATTAGTTTGTATTGGACTCCAATCTTCACTGTGTTCCCTGGAAGTCGAAGGTGTAAACACCAGATGTCTGGTGTGAAACTTTTCGGGTCGAGAACTGTAGAATTTGAAACCGAGAAGACTTAATTTAGTCGAAACTAAAATTCTCGTGTAATATTACTTACTCTTGCGTCGGTTGAGTTCTCAATTTAACGTTTCGAGAAAAACACCACACAGGAGTTAAGACTATTTCCAACTCTCGACACTCAATCTCCCTCTAGGACCCTCTTTTGGCCGCCCTCCAGTTGTCTCTCTCCCACTGTCTGTCGTTGTGACCCTTCTCTCGTTCTACTACCTCCCCGAGACGTCCGTTTCTTCCCCGTCCGTAACGACGACGACGACTCAACGTAGTCAGCACGGGCCGAGACACGCTGGGGTATCTGCCGGCGGGTGGCCCGAGGGGGCAGGGACCCTGAGAGGTCCGTTCTTGTGACCTCACCCGACGGTAACGGAAGAGGTCACGTACTTTCACCTTTCACTTTCCCTTCAGCGAGTCAGCACAGACTGAGAATCGCTGGGTTCCGGACGTCGGGTGGTCCAAGGAGGTAGGTACCCTAAAAGGTCCGTTCTCTTAACCTCACCCCACGGTATCCGTCACGTCGTCCTACTTCCTTTTTACTTCAACCTCTTCCCTCTCTCTTCCCCCTTCTCTCTTTACCGTCCGCGATACCTCCTACGTAAGTGCCCCTTTGCACTGTAGTGGTTCCACCAGGTCCATACTCCGACCACCCTCTCCTACTCCCAGGTAGTGTCTACCACCTTAGGACTGACGGGAAAGGTACCCTCAGAGACTCCACAAGTCAATACCTACGACAGTACCCAACTTAACACAGGAAACGAGGGTTTAAAGTTCCAGTTTCAGGATTGGAGATCTTGGAGTCTTACGCTAGAATAAACCTCTATTCTAGAAATTTCTTCATCCATTTTACTCCAGTAATAATCGTGCCCTGGATGAGGTAACACTAACTACAGAAATACTTTCCTCCTCCAATCCCGCGTGTATGTGTCTTCTTTCCGGTGCACTTCTGTGCCTCTCCTGTCGGTAACCGTTCGGTTCCTCCGTCCGAAGTCGTCTGTCGGGACGTCTCCGGAACTAGAACTTGAACAGGAGGTTTCGACCCGTGCTTTGTACAGACGACCGGTTCAGGGGTCAGACTCACAGAACAGTTCCGCCGGGATTGTTAGTTGATGTCTACGACTTCTTGTTCCCGGTCTCGGGTCGCCCGTCCAGGCACACAGACCACCCCTCGGAAGACCCAGGGTCCAGGAGTCCTTTCACTAGTGTGTCACTCGCGAGTCAGTCACGAACGACTCACTATATGGGCCTTACCGTGTTTCCGTAGACTTTGGTTCTCCAACTGAAAACCGTTTATGTCTCACCGCATGGCCAGGACTCGTACGTCTCACGAAACCCGACCCCGACCTCCCTAAGACGTACACTCGTACACCGCCGGACCTCCAACTCATTCTCTTATACCATACAAGGGAAGGAAAGATGAGATTCGGAGATGACGAGGGGGAAAGTCCCTCTGTCTGACCTTCCCGGGTGGACCTTTACTCGACCCAGTCTCGACTGCTCGTGGTCCCGGGCGACTCGACATCCCTTCTACCTCGTTCGTCAAGTACTTTTACGGTACCACTGTTCTAGTACACACATGTGTGCGCACACACACCCCCACACCTACTCACACTGACCGACACATGTATACACACACGACCCGACACGACACGGACCGACCCCACCTCGTGTTCCTGGATCTTTCTTCCAGGTACTTACTACGAGACTACCCGAACAACCCCGAATGACTACGAAACAACGACCTGAAGGGCGTCGGGGAGGGTCTCGTGTGGGTCCTTGACGTCCCGGTCAATGGTAGTAGAATCCTTCTCTCTCTTAAGGACTGTCGTGATAAAAACGTTTGAACTTATGACAAGAAAGTTTGCGGTTCTTGAAAGAATGGCCCGGGTGTAACTGAATAAAAAACGACGAATGCGTTACTGAATTTATTGTTTACAAGATCGAATGTCAAGGAACTACTGAGATTTTATTTTTGTTTAAATATGTAATTTATGTTTCGTTAGTGTAGTCGTTATTTTGAGTCTAACCGTTGTAATCAAAAACGGTGACAACCCGAACCACGACGTTTTGGTTCAACGGAGGATGGACTCATGCCCTGACTTACGTTCCGTCTCAGAAGACCCCGACTACCCAGGACTGGCGTCGTGCCATTCTACTGTGCTAGAGGGTCACGCCTGTCATGCATTTCGACATAGTAGACTCCGGTAGGGCCAGCGGTTGGATGTACGCTTGTTCCCGTGTCTTTAGTTCACGGTGTTTTGCAAATATTTCACACATTCGACTTTTAGGTACACTAAATTTAAAAACGGGATTTCAACATTCTTAAGGTAATCCCTCGTACCCCTCGGGACCTTGGGAGTAACTCTTTACTTTGGTTCGTCGTGAGCACGCCTTGTGGGGCGGAAATAAGGTGTCTGTGAGTGGGTGACGAAGGAGGTGTCGGTCCCGGACCCGAGTTCGTCCTTCCAGTGTCTCTACTACTGCCGGTCGCAGACCAGAACCCCTAGTCTCTCAGGTTGGCCGTGTAAATCCCTCGACACACACCTCCAAACATATCCTTGTGCACCCTCGAGACTTCTCCCCGCGATCGAGGCAGAAGCCCCGAACCTTCCGAAGGACCTTCTCCATCATGGAGGAGTTCGTCTCAGAATTCTCCTAATCTTTGGGTCGTGGAGGGACTGCTCCGTTAATCAGGTCTATAGGGTTTGACTCTATCCTGACCCTGAGACTTGAAGATCTTGTTTCCGATAGCAATATTTCTCCCTTTTCCAAACAAAACAGGAGATCTCTCGAGCGAGGAAACGGGGGTGTTAGAAGAGAAGTCCGTTAATTACCAAGTCGTTAAAGTAGTAGCCTCTCGGTAAGTGACTGAATTCTGAATGGGAAGAGATAAAACTATTATTATAGGAGCCTTTCGAGTGTATGATTAAATTCGGAAAATGTACTTAATTAAGTAATCAATCGATATCTCCTTCAGGGACTCCCTTACCTTTACCTCAATCCCTCACTGGTGCCTCTTCTCAATCCTGGTCTAGAGTATTGAGGAGACACCTCCCCACCCACTCATGATCCCCCTTCCTTTGTATGGGACTTCTACAGACTAGAGAGTAGGTAGGTACACACCTCCCCCCATGCACACACACGGGCATCCCCTCACTCACCCTACAAAAGAGTGAGTTTTCCTCCAATGAGACCTACGACGTGTTTCGTGATCGAAGGACGTAGAACAGGAGTAGATCGGTCCTTCCGACCCTCCTCGTTGGACCGGACCGACACCACCTCCGACTCGATAGTCGGTCCGAAGGGAAAACTCGTCGGGACCGAGACAAACCCGGTCACAAACCCTCCGTCGACTCGTCCGGACAGAGACTAAAAGGACCGGGTCCCCTCGACTCTCGACCTGAGTCGTGAGGAGGCGTCTTCGTCTCTCTTTTCGGTCTGACCGCCACTCTCGGAGCCGAACCTCTACGGAGCAGGCTCTCGTCGTACGACCGGACATCGACTGCCTTCTGGTAGTTGTCGGTCAAACAGGAACGCGTGCTGAGACTTAGAGCACGCGTGCTGAGACTTAGAGCACGCGTGCTGAGACTTAGAGCACGCGTGTGAAGGATGTTTGAGGTCTTCGGAAGCGAACGGACTCAGTCACTGGACGGCAGCGAGAGAGGGCACAGATTGCACCCGTACCAACCGTAAAACACACGTGACAATCAAGGGGACGTCCTGACGGGCGACGTCAGATCCCGTAAGTACAGTACCAGAGACTTACAATCAACACCTAGGTGGGGAGTTTAGTAGCACTGGTTTGACAAGGTGTGTAAAGTTTTGGGGATCCCCCAGGTACGACGGGTAACTCCCGACAAAGAGGTTCCTGTCCGAGACGGTCGGAACTCGTGACTAGGAAGGAACAAATTAATTTGTGTCTCACTATTCATGGGTGTCGTGTGTCACTTCGACCTCGTCCCTCTGGTCCTACCCAAGTAGTCTCGCCCCGACTACCTCGTGACTTCGCCCACCCACGCCACGCTTTCGACGAGGTTCGAGACCTAACGACACCAGGTTCTTTCCGACGAGAAATCTTGTTTACATACCTGTGGTTCACCCCCTTTCACCCCGCTCTACTTGACCGTCTAATCCTTACTGTAGATATGCCGCAAAGGAGGAGGTCCCCTAGAAGGGTTTCGTTCCTGACTCGGGTCCGGAGGACGGAGCCGTCCGTCTCACAGAGTAGGAGACTCGGCGGTCCCTTCGGGTATACATGTCCAAAGGGACCACCGAGTCTACCATTTCCCAGACGGATGTTACGTCCTCTGGCCCCAAGCTAGGGACCCAGTCCTTCTAAGGGACCTCCTCTGCCGTGGGGTGAGGTCATGAGAACGGACCTTTTAGGGTACCTGTCTCCTCGGACCATCCGAGGTCAGGTACCCCAACGTTTCTCAGTCTGTACTGACTCGCTGAAGTGTGTGTGTGTGCATATTTTTTCTTCTAATTACTTTCGGATGAGAAATCGAGTCCCTTAAGGTGAGTCGCGAGACCACTGTTTCTCCCCCATACACCTATGTGTAACGACGAAGTGAAACGACCCGTCGTCTCTGCTTGTGTCGGAACATTTCGTTAACTTGTGGCTACTTTTTCCGACGATGAGTGCCTGTAGAGTTACACACTCTCCTTTCTTCCTAGAAGGCGGTCTGAGAGGCAAAAAGTTAGGGTCCAATCCCACTCGCTAGAAGAACTAAGAAAACAATGAAGACGAAGCCCTAATCGGTAGGGAGAGGAACAATCGGCTGGAACCACTGGCTCAGAAGTCAGAGGGTCGAGGGATGGGGGTGGAGATAAAGAGTCGAGGGAAATAGACGAGGGAGAAACAGACGGAAGAAGAAGGAAGGAGGAGAGAAGAAGGGATGACAATACCCGACTTAAATTAGAGAGGGTCTTAAGTGTACGACTTCAGGAGTTGGTATCATAGTGTCTTTCACTGACATAAACCTTTACCCGGGAAATTCCTTCATCAATTTAATTTTATTCCAGTAATCCGACCAGGGATTAGGGTATATTGCCCACGGGAATATTCTCCTCTTCTAATCCTGGGTCTGCGTGTCTCTTCTTTCTCGTCCACTTCCGTGCCCCCCTTTTACGGGTGTGTGTTCGGCTTCTCTCTTCGAGGTCACCTTTGGTTTGCACGACTCTGGAACTAGAGTCCAAAAATCGAAGGTCTTGCCAATCTTGTTAAATAAAGACACGAAATCCAGGGAGTCAAACACCGTGAAACAATACCCTCGGGCTCTTTGTCGAAGGAAAGAGGTAAAGGATCTCATCGGCGCGTCGGGGCTCTACAAATGACTACCGGGTGGTACACGACCCGTGGTGCGTTCTTACGCGAAAGATCCCGAGTCGTGAGTCGGGAAGGGGACAGAGTCTAGGGCCTGTTACTGGGACCAAAGGTTCCGTAGACGATAACCGAACTCCTACTCAGTTAGCAGAAAGGAAAAAGACATGGGAGCGACACTCGGTGTCGGAGATTTTGAGTTGTGAAAGGAACCTAATGACAGTCATTGTAACCTCTATAATCTGAGTCACTTCAGGGACGAAGGTTTGGATCACCACGGGAGAGACACTACGGACCTCCTGGGAACACTGTAGAGGGGAGGAAGTGACTGCAGTGGGTGGCAGCAACCCTACTTCATGGTTGAGGACCTAGACCGTAAGCCCTCGGAGATCCCGAAACAAGGACGGACATGCAGACGGGTGTAGAGTGAGGGGTCTACGTTGACGAGATAATTCGAGAGTCCTCGTTCTGAACTTTACAGACAAAGAAAATTAAACAATAATAACGGAAATTATAGAAACCGGCCATTGTACACCCTAGAATCAAGGAACTGGTGTCTAACTTGGGAACAGGGACCTCGTTTTCACGACTACGGGGAGGAGACCGGAGGCCAGTGACACGAAGCCGTTAGACGAGGGAGGAGCCCTTGTCAGGGAATGGGAGACGACCACCCGGAGAGGGTCCTGTGATCTTCCAAGTCGAGTTCCCGACGAAGGTGACAGTTCCAAAGGTCGTTCTGCTCCTTCTCCTTCGTCCGTACCGGAGACGACACTAGTCACTATGTCTACTGGACGGGAGTAAGGTTAGAGAAGATAGACCTCGGAAGATCTTAGACGACGACGACGACGACGACTCAGCGAAGTCAGTACAGGCTGAGACACGCTGGGGTATCTGCCGTCGGGTGGTCCGAGGAGACAAGGACCCTAAGAGGACCGTTCTTGAGACCTCACCCCACGGTAAAGGAAGAGGTCAAGATCTTGGATCCCCGGTAAAAAGAATAAAAAGGAAGGACGTAGGTCGGTCGGACGTCTCGGACTGTTGTTCGATTGTTAGTGACGCTTCCAGTTCCTTGCTGGACTTAAACATAGAATGTCGAACCAAACCTCCTCGAGAAAGATCGACCGACATGACAGTCGGAATATCGGAGTGTGGAGGAGTGGAAATCCCTTTCTGGTCACGTGAGGGGTGGGGGAGGGACGAACACGTCCCCTTTCTACGACGTTAAAAACAGGTTTAAGGTCGTAACGACCGAGCACTAAAGAAGGAAACTAACCTATCTACGCAGGAGACATTGGTGCTAGAGAAGAAAGGATAGGAGAGAGAGTAGTCAGTGTCGACTTTGGAGAAAACAGGTTTCAAATGAGAAACAAGTGAGGGATAACCACTAGTAAGTTCGTACGTTGATTCATGAAAACCGAGGTTTTACGGACACTTGTCGTTCTTCCTCCTCTAGAATTTTTAGTGAACATATTGAGGTCTGACTTTTTCGTTGTGTCTTTAGGCGACTCGTGGAATCTACCCCCACAAATGTAAAGGAACCACGAAAATCGAATTCTTATATGAACGATATGTGTTTCAGTTCGACTAATATTTCGGTACGGTAGGAGAAAGTAGAGTGTGGGCCGAAATCGTCTGTTGACGTATTGTCTTCTCCTTTTCCTCTGGAGGTGAAGTATCGGACGGTGCATTAAATAAAATTCCCGTGAACCTAAAGATTCTAAGAAAGTGATCACTGACTATGTCTAAGTCCCAATCAACTCATCCCGGAGTCGTATCGAATCACAGGTGTCCCTAGACCTGGTTGAAGTTTTGTCAGACTTGTGAGTAGGTCTTTGGGGTCTGTCCCCCTAAAAATCTTCTCTATTGAAAATTTTTATTAACCTAACATAATAAGAAGATTAAGTCTTGTGTCAGTCTGGACTACCTCGGTTCTCAACCTGTTTATTCAACCACCTCTTAAAAGTTTGACAGAATTCCAACACTCACTCAATCGTCCGTCGTTCCACTTCCCTTAATAGCCCTTCCGGAAACGATAACATAGGTCTTATTGACTTTAGGACTTAGAGTAGACCCAGTAACTACCACAGACGGGACCTCTGACCCACAGAAAGGGACAAGGATACAGTACGTCGTTTCCAGCTCTATAAGACCATCTAATAAAGTCTTCGACTTTTCCTGACTCTCTCTCGACGTTTCTTTTATGACTTTTCTCTTATGACAATCCACAGTGTCTTGATATTCTTTTCGTGAAAAGTCGGGGATTTAGAGGTCGTGTTGTAGTTAAAACCGTTTCTCTTCCGCTCCGTTTCCCACCCGGGAATTCAGACTAAAACCTAACTTATAGACGAGTGAAGACGTCCCTTTCTATAAATCTTTACTATGATTTCGCTATTAACCGAGGGGACTCACACGGGGTGGACACATTTCCCGAGAAAGATGAAAGGTGGGTGCCCCTCATTTGGCGTTCGTGTCTCCAACTCCAGCCTCCAGTGTCTCCTGTGGTGTGTCAGGACGGCGAAGGAACCGAAGGACGGGTGCCCGTCAGTACGACGGAACGGTAAAATGTATGCTGTGGTAGAAGACCTGTTACTCCAAGTCGCTCCAATACAACAGGTTCCTGGGTGTTCACCATGGGTCCCACCCTACGACCAGTCGAAAGTCTTAGTCGTAAGGAGGAGACCGTAGGAAAGGGGACAGAGTGGTTCGTGACAGAAGGTATCAGTCTTAGGTTCAAGAGGTAGGTCTGTGAGACACCGGGTTCTCGGGACCTATCCTCTGGAGAAACTCGAGTTCGAATGATTGGACATTTTACCTGGGACCCTGCAGTGCCCCCACCCCACACTCCAAATCAACGAGTATGTACGTTTCACCAAAGGGTCGAGACCAGACCTTCAGAGGGTCTTTACAGACATAAGGACCCACCATCCTAGGGCAAACTGTGGTCAAGAACGGGAGTGCAGAACAAGAACCGTAGTCTGGGTCGTTGGAACGTCGGTCAAGGGGTGCCTGAGGAGCCAAGACGGTGGGAGACCACTCTTCTCCGTCCCGACGAGGGACGCCAGTCCGACGGACCTGCCAGTCGGGGCAGGGACGTCTCGGGACGACGAACACTCGCAGGAGTCGATCTTCTCAGGACACCTGCGAACCGGGATCCTGAGGTCCTTATGGACCGTAAACCTCTGTAGTGCTCACGACCCGTGGGCGACCGGACCCGACGTCCCACCTGAACAGGAGACCCTGTACTGGGCCCCGATTTTCGTCGGTCGCCCGTCATGGTGGAGACAGGGTACGGGAGGGGTGGGAGTAAGTGACCAGAATCTCCCTTCCTCTGTCCCCGGTACAAGAGAAGAAGGAAGTCCCCGGGGTGAGGTTCAATCCCAGGTGGAAAGGACCTTGGGGTGTTTCGGGAGGAAACTGTCTGTGTACGTTTCGTATAGATTGTGTGTAAAAGAAACGGCGTCTTCACGACCTGATTGTGTAATCAGTCCGAGACCGGGGTTTAAATCTTCGTACCCCGTCTCTAGTCCGTGACTGAGTCCCACTCTGCCCGACTTACCAGAAGAGTGGTGTGGGACCGACACACCGGTCCTTGTCGGGAAAGTAGAGGGACGGAGACGAAGGAATGGACGTCGCCATTATCATTTCTGTCCACTGTAAGTGGCCGGCCCTGGTCTTTGTTACGGGACGACCTTGACAGAGTGAACTAGAAGAATTCGTGGGTCACTCCCTGTATGGGTGAAGGGGTGGAACGTCTACCTCCTTTGACTCCGCGTACCTCCGACTCCTCGACGGGGTCCCAGAGTGTCACCGTCCCAAATCACCGTACGGGGTCTCACAGATCCGTTACAGACACCGATCCCGTGGGATTCGTCAGTAGTGTCAAACATCACAGGCGTGTGAGACTTGAATTGCACACACTGAGAGGCAAAAGGTTCGTGGGGGTACGTGCTGTAGGGGGTTGGGGTGAGCTTAAGTCGACGAGGAACCGAGGGTTTCCAGAGACACATCTCTGTCGTCCTCCGAACGACCCGTCGTCCAATCGGAATCCAGGTCCTTTAGGGGCGTAAACCATCAACGGTGGGGGGGCGGGGGCGGTCGAAAGTGGGTTCGAAGGTCTGTGTCAGGCGCATCGTCATTGACCGGACACTACGTTTGACTGGAGGTTATAGTAACGTCGATGCATACGGGACACAGGCTGGGTAACGGAGGGTCTTGGAGTCACAAGTGTAGACACTTTACCCTCACCACTTTACTCGGCGGACGTCCAAAACCATCTCCTAGCGGCCGCCCCGGAGCGGGAGCGGGCGTCGGGTCTTCGGGACCGGCCCGCACCCCGTCCGCCGGCCTCCCCGCCCCCGGCCTCGCCCCGCCCCCCGCCCGCGCCCCGCCCGACGCGCCGCCGCCCCAGCCCCCTCCTCTCCCCCCGCCCACCGCCCGTCCGCCACCGCGACGAGGGCGCAGTGTCGCGGCCCGCGCCGCCCCTCTACGCCGAGGACCGCGACCGCCACCGGCACGACGACCGCGCCCGAGGCCGGGGCCCATTCGCGCCGCCCTGGCCCACCGAGCCCCTGGGACCCGCCCCGAGCCCACCGCCCCGGGCCCCTCCGGCCCCGACCCCTGGACCCTGAGCCCGGACCGGCCCTCCGGGACTGCGGAGGCCCGGCGGGGGAGGGCCAGGGGCAGCCGCGGGCGCTCGGCCCCAGACAGCCAGGCCCGCCGCCTCGGGTCGCCTCGGAGAGCTCCCAGCCCCGACGGCGCAGGGGCGGAGGGGAGGGCGAGCCGACCCTGGGGTCGCGAGGCGGCCTGGGAGGCGTCGGGCCAAGAGAGGGTCCCCGGTCCGGAGGTTCACCTCCTACGCTCGCTCAGGATCAGAACCGCACGAAAGACAAAAGAAGGGTTCAGTCGCGGCTGCTGACAACGTCTAATCACCCGTCGCTGAAGGGAACGTAAGAGAAGCCTCTCAAGAAACCTCCTGGCCAGGCTTCCCCGGCGTCGACGGCGGCCGGCACCCCAGACCCCTGAACTAGCGCCCGTAAAACGCTACTGGGCAGGACCCCTCGATCCCCTAGGAGCCGACCTACTTCGGCCCGGGAAAGGGGAAAGGGACTCGTGGGCTGAAAGCCGCGTCGGAGATGGGCGTGATGCCCGAAAGTAGACCCCAAAGACGAAGGGTGACGATTCCACGACTTCTGAAAAGAAATAAAGGGTTCCGACTTTCCCGTCACAACCGATCTTATTATCATTATTATTTATATACCTACCGTGAGTGTAAAGGACCCACGGGTGACCCACAATGTCAATAGAGGAAATTAGTGTGTCACGAAGTTTCATTATTACTGTTCTCATTTATGTATAGGTTCACGAAACGTTTGTAATTAAGTGAATTTGAACAGAGACTCGCTTTACGAATAATAATAGGGACTAAAATATCTACTCCTTTGTCCGGTCCAGGTACTCAACTGAACGAAATTCAGTGTTTCGAATATGGACCAAATCGACCCTAAACTTGCGTTCTTAGGACCCAGATCTGGCGAAAATGACCGATCCGACACAACGGTCACAAAAAATTTATTCCCCCGACTACTTGTCTCAATTCATTAAAAGGTCGTAAACCCACCCACCGGGTCGTAAACTCGGTCGTATCTAACCCAGACTACCCCCTCCCTGAACCAAGGGTCACCCTTCTTTAAATGGGGAACAGGGGACCGACGGTCACGTCACCCCAAAGGTCACTTGAACTTTAGCCGGGACACCCTTTATAAGAAGTGTCAACAACGACAGAACCGAGTGTCAAGGACCTCCAAGCTGACTCTCTCAACCCGGTCCCGTCGAGATCACCGGTCGTCGGTCGTTCTACGTTCTCCCTCCACGTTCCCACAGACAAGGGACCCGAGATGCTGGAAATTAGGGTCCACGACAGTCGTTGCCACAGGGGTCTCTCCCCGAAAAAGGTCCTTTGGAGTCCTCGAAACTCTTGACCTTAGTCCCTTAGAAATAAATAAACCGGTACAACACGCCGTACACCCTAAAATCGAGGGGCTGGTCCCTAGTTTGGGTACGGGAGATGTAACCTTCACGTCTTAGAATTGACGCCTGACGGTCCCTTCAGGGGACCTTAAGCTCTTGGAAATCAGTCGGGACCGACACGGGTTCCGACACACTACTACCCTCGAAGACGAACACGACGGGAGTCTCACGGTCAGTGAGAAGATTCGAAAGGCAGGTGTCGGGGACCAACGCCGTGGAGTTCCCTTCCGGACCGTCCAGGCGAAATATGGATTAAGACCCGAGAATTGGCGACGTGAAAAGATGTAAAGAGAAACCCCTTTCACCCCGGAATCCCCAATGGACCAGGGTGGGTAATAAAATGTCGTTTGACTCCCCCGTCTTATAAATGAGTTTCGGTGCGACAGCAGGTGTAACTACGAACTCTTGACAGAGACTACGGTCTACCGGAGCACCGATTAAGGTCGGGACAGTACAAGACACACTCGAACTCGTTCACCGAATCGAAGAGACCCGGAATTGGGAGAACAGACATCTTACCCCTATTTGTATGATACTCCTATTTAATTCTTTTGTGTTGATTTCACGAATCCTGTCAGGAACCAGACCTCAAGTGTGGGTCATTCACAATCACAGGTAGGACCTACGCTCGATAAAATTCCACTGGTGGAATTATACTTCCGTAATGGGACACCCGACCTAGAGACGAACCATGAGCCATTTGTGACCGAAGCTCGCGGTACCCAAAATTTCACTATGTCAACATAAAGAAAGTCTCTAAATAAACAGTGCTTAAGTCTGATAGGAAAAGTATTCTCACTCTAATGACGGTTGACCATGTGTGTCACACGTAAGGAATAGTTACGTCTCCGAGGACCGAAGGACTTTCCTCTCCCCTTCAAAGAAGATCTGTCTGTTCACACCCCGTGTCTCGGTAATCGCGAATCGAGCGGGTCAACTTTGTCTCCCTGGGATCGGAACGGTGGACACACAGGGTCCGCTGCGTCCGTGAGACAAAGACAATCCTCAAGATATGAGGGGACATAGACCTTCGACGATAAAGAGTGAAGTATTCACACCCCTCGCCCATTCACCCCATTCCCTCTCTTCTCCCAACTCATGATCTACTTATCCAACACACGACAAACCGATATGACTTCCGGAAAATCCGACAAAAGACTCGAAATCAAGAAAAGTATTGTAATAGGTTTACCCTTGTTCTCCTAATCTGGGGTATTTAGAATAGATGCCCTTGAATTGTAAACAAATGTCCCCCTTGGTCGATACATTACACACCCCAAGTCACGTTTTACCTTTACGTCCCAGGAAGTAAAATTTGAAAAATCCGAAAATTTTCTCGTTGTCGTCTCTAATTTAGTTTGCCTCGGGGAGGTTCGAATTCCGGGACGTACTGACGACTAGTGCGGGGGCTCTTCGGGTCGGAAGAGGGATATCTAGAGACACGCACAGTGAAAGACAATAAAGGTGGACGGGACAAGAGTCTCGTACGTGTGTAAACAGTCACAAAATTTCCACGAAAAGATTTCATCGTAAAAATACATAAAGTTTTTTTATAAACAAACACGGCCCAGAATCGACGCCGTATACTTCAGAATCAACGACGTACACCCTAGACGAAGGGACTGGTCCCTAACTTGGGTCCGGGGGACGGAGCCCTCATGTCTCAGAATCGGCGACCCGGTGGTCCCTTCAGGGATTTCCACGAAAGAACAACCTCGGAATATGAGTGGTACGTTCCGCAGTAGAAGGACGAAAACTTTACTCCCTTAACTCCGGGACTCCTGGAGTGAGGATCACCTTGGTCCAAAGGTCGGACCGAAAGAACCTAAGGTTGGGGACCGAGAGACGGGTCAGGACGGTGTGGTGACCGTTCCGGGACCCGGAACTCGTAGGACCGCGGGTCGGGTACTCACCTCCCGTATAGACGGATGGTCCAGTACCATGTACACGAACAACTTCTTTATTCCAAGAGACGTTGTCCTTCGGACTGGCAGACAAAACCCAGTCAGAGAAAGAACGGGTACAACAGTATAAGGAGGAAACTCTTGACCAGGACCCCCGGGACTGACCGCACGTCACCGGGGAGGACTCCAGACAGACGTCTGATCCACCGACGGACCCGTTACCACGCCACGTGAAGTGACCTCCTATGACTAGAAGGGTAAAGGTCGGACGTGATCCGAGGAGGACGGAGTCTGGGAAACGTGTCCGTCTTGGTAGAAGGTGCCTCTAGTAGCCGAGCGACGACGGGACTTAAACACAGTACTCGAGGCGGAGTCGGAAGGTGAGTGGGAGTGGAGGGGTCCCAAAGAAAGGAGGGACTGTGTGCCTCTAGTCTCAGAGTGAGAGCCAAACATTCGGGGCGCAGCAAAGACACACCACGCACTGTGAAACATCAGTGCAAGAGGACACAGAAGAAGGACTACCGACCACACCGCAGAACAGGTGACCTGGGAGTCGAGGAACTCCAGCCCCACGGAGAAGAGTGTCAGGAGCCGCGTACCGACAAGAGTCGTTGATAAACAGTTCACTAATTCACTCGTTTCGTATTCGACCCCACACTCGACCTCCCTCGCCTCGCGACGCACACGTCCACCGGGCCCACCCCCACCCCCACCCCCGGATGGAGGGTGGAGCGAAGGGCCGTCGCGTCCTGTTCTTTCGTTCCTTAAGTCAAGAGATCGTGTCTCTCACTGAAGTCACGAAGAAGGAGGAGACGACCTCTCCCCTCTGAGACGGGACGGGCCCCGATGAGGAATGGAATACACCACAGTCTCGCAGATCCCTGTGGACTGAGAGGACAGACCATCGACCGAACCAGGTGGAACGGACGAAACGGGGAGACGGGACGTCCCACACCTACGAGACAACAAGTCTTACTCTGGGTCTCTCGTTTCCGATCCTCGGGAGGGATCGTGGTGTGAGATCGGTCGGACAGAGATGACGCGCGGAGACCCGGCGAGACGTCAAAGAGACAACTCGGCATACGACGACGACGACGACGATTCAGCGAAGTCAGCACAGGCTGAGACACACTGGGGTATCTGCCGTCAGGTGGTCCGAGGGGGTAGGGACCCTAAGAGGTCCGTTCTTATGACCTCACCCAACGGTAAAGGAAGAGGTTACGCACTTTCACTGTTCACCTTCCCTTCAGCCAACTCGGCACACCCCGGACTCTTAACGGTACCCGTCTTCGACACGCGACGAGAGATCATAAATTTGTAGGTCGAGTCGTTTGTAGACGTTCCGTGACCCAGGAGATGGACGCAAAAGAGGGAGGGAGCTCGTTACGGCGAAGAGTGTCGACAAACGGAAACCCGCCTCAACACAAGGGATCCGAACTCCATCAGTAAAGGTCACATCTCGCCTCCCGTAATGGACCCCGTCACCGGAAGACTCTTCCAGTGCCAAACGTACCCCCTGGTATGTTGGACTCTCGGACACAGAAAATTGTTTCGATTTACGGGGCTCCTTGGACAGCCGTAATGGCAAGGTCAGTGGTGGGGGTATAAGAGCACAACCTTCATCCACATTTATAGACCCGACCACCATTCTGGTCCCGACTTTATTCGGAAGGACCCTCCTTCCAACATAACGAAGTGACCCCGGCGGCAGTGCTTCACGGTGTCTGACCCCCGAAGCGGTTGTCTCAAAGCAAAGAGGGTCGGGGTCCCCGGTCTCCAGACGTCCCAGCGACAGAAGACTCGGGAAAGAGGACCCGACGTCAGCCGGCAGAAGAGGAACATACAGATGCACAAGAAAGGAGGCAGACACGGACGAAGGATTAGAGCAGGATATTCCTGTGGTCAGTACAACCTAACCTTTTCCTTTACCGTTGGGTGCGATCATAAGAACGGACCCTTTAGGGTACCTGTCTCCTTGGACCACCCAATGTCAGGTACCCGAGCGTTTTCTCACTGATTAGTTACTGTCGGACAACCTAACCCCAGGAAAGACTCCCGGAGTAAAATTGAATCAGTAGAGTGATTTCCACGACAGAAGTTATGTCAGGGTAAGCCTCGAGGACCCCTAATCCCGAAGTCATATCCTTAAACACCCCCTGTGACAAGGCGAGTATCGTTCCCTGAAACGTGTAGTCACCCTCACTGTACAAACCCGGTAAACATTCTCTCCCCGATTGACTTCCGTCTCTCCGCAAAGGTAGAAACTGACCCCTTCTACCACGTGAAACGAGGGAAAGGACCCTCGACGATTGAGCCGGACTCGACGTCTTCACCTTCTCAATGATCAAACGGAGGTCCTACCTTAGACCGGAGGGTACTCCTGACCTCGTGAACCGTACAAGAGGACCAAAGTCGGTGATATTTATTAGGGAGGAAGGACGTCGCAATTATCCTCCTCTGCTCCCACACCCCAGGGCCGACACGCGAGTAGGGTAGGTACGACAAAGTTAAAGGACGGAAGGGGTCGAGAGGAACGGAGGTGACCCCTCTGGAACCCCCGTCCGTCTCGTCCTGAAGTCAAGACCTTCGGTCGACGAGGTAGAGACGACGAGAGACGGACGGTTTGAGAACCCGTCGACAACTTCACCCCAGTCGGAGCGTAAAGACACGAGAAGTCCCCCGAGGGTGGTACCCCGGACTCGCCTGAAACCCCTTTTACGAGAACCGGATTATATGGCACCACACACCCGACCACCCGCTCGACGTCCCTTTACCACTCCCGTCAGGGAGGAGACAGGACACCCTCACTGAACGCATCTATCACTCTAACAATGATCCCCCGCACACGGAAGGAACCCATGGACAACTAGACGTAAGGGCTCACTCACAGACAGAGGGACCCACCGAAAGAGAAACAGTGACATTTGTATGTTCTGGAGTAAGAACAATCGACTCAGGTCGGTTCGTGGGTAGAAAAGGAAGACTTAAGTGAAGGTAGATAAAAAAAAAAAATTACCATCGTTTTCTGATAGTGTCACGACAATCGACTTATTACTGGGGGTTTCTACAGACGTAGGACTAGGGACCTTGACACCTACGTCAAATTTTCCGCGAAATACCTACACTAATTCAATTCCTAGAACCTCATAGGACCTCACAGGACCACCGGACCGAAAATTCTCGACTCTTCGTCTTCTTTTAACTGAGAGTTCAACATAGAGACCTTCACAAGTCAAATAATTTACTTGTCACCTTTGAAACACCTTTGCTATGCATTCCTCCTCGAATAGTGGACTTCAAAATGGTACTTCCTATGACAAACACAATTTGAGAGGGACAGTGGGGGTCGTGTGTGTCCCGGAGTGGAACAACTGAGTGTCGGAGAAGTGTCACCTTCCAGGTTTAGAAATGAGAGAAAAAGTAGGAAGGAGGAACGAATGGACATCGTGACTGGTCCCAAGTTTCAGAACCCTCGAGACGGTAGGTCCGGGGGTTCACGGGAGCACACTGGTCCTCCACCATAAAGTCCCGAGAAGTATCAAACCCTACTGGAACCCCTGTGGACGAACACGCCATCCCGCAGTACGAAGGACCTCAACGAACGACCCGTCACGACCCTATTACTACACCCTAGACCACTCTTCTGTCAGGTCGAACCTGTCATCGTCCGAGACCCGTAGGACAGGAAGGACCTGAGACGACGTGAGCACTCGAGGACCCGATGTGCCGACGTTATACATTAGGGACGTCTACGGCGCACCACACAGATGACCCTCTTCTGGAACCGTTCCCATCGACCCGACCGACTAGAACCCACCTGTCCCTCACCGCGGGAGTTTACAGTCGAACGTCATCTTGGCACCGACCACTCTCAGTCGGGACTCTGGTTTCCTGTTCTGAAACTGGACCCGGACCAAAGGACCTCGTGTAAAGCCCAACGACCCGTTCAGACCACGGGGAGAGACGAGGACCCGAGTAACCGAGAAAAAGGGACGTGAAGTCGACAATCTGGCACCTAGTACCAGGATTCTCCGAACCTCACTCTCTGGCTCCGTGGAGACAGTAAGGTCGAGGGACCATGATCAAATTGTGAGTGGACTGGTCATGACTATAGACGGAACCAACATCGCTTTTATCGACTCTGTCTCTTACCCCGGTGTCGCAACGGAGGAGTCCCTCCGCTACTTTGACTAACTTCGCCCGGAACCCCTCCGTCCATCCTGTGCACCTAAACTACAGTCGATCTATAAAAATTCTCGTAGGGGTTTAAATTTAGAAATACACTTTAGAGGACTTAAAATTTATAGTCGTTGATTGATTTTTTTCTCTTTTCGTGGATCCGGTCCACCAGTCACTGAACGTCCCCTAGTAGAGTATCCAACTCCTGTACCCCCGGGTGTCTGAGGTACGGGGTTCCTTCCGAGGGAACACTTCCGTCGCACGCATATCTTCCTCACCTCCACCGGGCGGAGAGACCGGACGTGTAGTGAGACCGAGGAACTCTCTTCTCCGACACACGCGTGGGCCCTCTACCACCACCGGAAGGAGTAAGAGAGGGAGGGAAAAAAGAGACGTCTCCAGACACCTCGGGAGTTACAGTGGCACAGGGGCCCCGGGCACCAGCTGATGGACCTCCCCCTTTTACGGTGCGAAGAGACGGTGCATAGGGTCTTCTCCGCTTTCCTGTCGAACGACCGACACGCGACCGAGAAGCGCTCCGGTCTGAGGGTCCTTCGGGACTACCAATTCTACTGGTTCGAGGCCCACCACGTCATGATGCCCTTAAAGTCGGCGTCGCGAATGGCCGTCTCCGACGCGGAGGAACTCCTCGCCGCACCCCGGGAGATGTGCGAGAGACAGGACTGGGAGGTCGGTCGTCTAGTTCCCGTAATACAGACGTTTCAGGTCCTTTAGTCGTTCGTGTCCTTATTCACCTGTCGAACCAGGTTACCAAGGAGTCCCTGTCTTTACTCTCCATTCTTATGCAGAAGAGAGACGCTTCGCCCCTCCCCCGTTCAGTCTCCCAGAGGGAGATCGACCGGTGTGTCACCGGAGGTCCTGTCAGGATGACTCGATCTTATGTAGAAGACCTGAGATTCCCGGTCCGACATACTCGGTCCGGTACTCTTACTCCCAACTAGAAATACCCCTACGACCGCGATTGGAAACGATGTCTGCATTTCAGTCCTGTCTTCCACAGACCGGAGTACGGTCGGTTGGACGGGGACCCGTTTGAACAAAACATGGACTTTCTCCCCTGACCGACACACCAAGCAAACGGAGAACGAGTCCAGACGCGACGGAACTAACGAAACGGACCCCTACCCTCACGGCCTACGGAAACTCTCCTCCGCGTGTAACCCTCACGGAACTACACTTAACGGTCCGGAGTCTCGTCCCGTCGGACCACCGAGACTAGGTAGCGGGTCTCCTTGACTAGGTTCGGAGTCCCTTGTCGAGTGAGTCTCTAAGTAGGCTTTCACCCGTTCCCTGGTCTCCACCGGGAGGGAAAGACCTTTGTCTATTCTCCGCACCCGGCACAAGACCTTGTAGAATCGATGGTTTACGATATAAATTCCCAATAGGGACAAAAAACCACCTCAAGGGTGCACACCGAACATCCTAGGATCGAGGGACTGGTTCCTAACTTGGACCTGGGTCCGTCACTTTCGTAGTTCAGGAATGGTGACCTAGTGGTCCCTCAAAGGGTTACCAATAGTAAAAAATTGGTGACTACAAGGTAAGTTCTTCGGTGGATAGCGTTAAAATTATTCTGAACAATAACACACGATTTTAATGTAGAATCTAACGAAACGTGTACTCAAACCGGACCATCTTTTAGTTCTCCTGGTGTTTTATTTGGACTACTATTTAGATTAAAATAAAATATGTACAGTAAATTTACTTTTCGTTATCACTACGACAATTTCCCTGTCTTAGGTCGACACTTGTCCGTCAAATTGTAGGACACACAATGGGGTACCGAAGGGCCTACTGAATCACCACTTCGTAGACGGACGGTTCGTCCTCTGAGTCCTCTGAGTCCTCTGAGTCCAAGCTAGGGACCCAGCCCTACTAGGGGACTTCCTCCTTTACCGTTGGGTGGGGTCATAAGAACGGACTTTCTAGGGTACCTCTCTCCTCGGACCACCCGATGTCAGGCACCCAGCGTTCTCAGTCTTGTGCTGACTCGTTCACTCGTGCGTATACAGTTTCATTTATTAAGTGTCGAAGTAAACAGAAACCTCAAACGAATAGAAGTACAAGAATTCGTGCCTTACTGCATAATAGACTTTACAACACGTGAAAAGGAGAAATTCGTTTAATTAAGTTCTGTTCTTTACTGATAATTATATTTATACATAAAACCGTGTCTTTTATCTTTTTAGTCTAGTGGTGTCCGACTCCTCTCTTAGGTGAGACCTATAGTGAACCGAGATTTTGTATGCCAGAATGTATATGGGAAAATTAAAAATACAGGACCACATAAGACCTCGGGACACCATTTAGAGACCCGTCATTGCTGAGAGACGGTTAATCTTCGCTATTTTTCCAAGGAACGTAGGTTCACTCACGACAGCCGTGCAGGTAATAAAGTCCACACAGGGGCAGTCACTCACTTCAACCCAAGGAAGATCTTGTAAATAAACCAATGAACAATGGTGTTGAATTCCACCAAACGCGTTGATACGACTTTGATTAGAGAAAGGGGGCGAAGAACCATGAAACTAGACGAGAACACTCACACTCTCCTTCCCCACCTCAATGTTCCCCCACAGGTCACTTAAGACATATTTGACGTTGGCAGTGTAAGGACGGCACAGGGATTCTACCACAGAGGACTGTGTCAGGTCGAGGAATCGGTACACGAACGTCTCATGAAAGGGTCACAGAACGTTTTGCTCTTTAGACTTGTTTTTGATTTTTTGTCTGGTTTATCGGTTAGATGGGGTTGTTAACGTTAAAATAAACGAAATAAAACAGGCACACACAAAAACTCAAAGAGATTTTAACCTTATTCAGGAACTCGTACAGACAACTCCACTGATTTTTTTATTTATTGTTTAATAACCCTTTTTTTTTAGATACAATTATTTACTCAAACAGGACCCAAAAAGGGACCCCTGTAGAGACTTTCCCACATCGATTTTTTTATATCCGACATAATTAAACCCCGTTTTGTATTCAACAGTAAAATACAAAATTGACTTGTTTAGTAATTTCATACTACCTCTTAGCCCCTAAAACTTCTTACCCTTCTAAATTTGACCCCAGACACACTTTTGGTGTATATATGCTCTGGCACCTCCCCCGCTCGAGGACTAAGACCCTCTACTATTAACAGTAGTGTCACTTCTCACTTGTACACACTGGGACATCCAATGACCCCAGCACGACCGGAATACAATCTCTTAGACGGTGTAGGGTACTTGGACGGTCGCAGTCAAATGACATGCCTCCGTCCTGCGTTCCGTTTCCCACGGCGCGTCAAAGGAGTCGACGAACACGGTGCACTGGTAAAGTCACGCGGGCTTCGGCTCGGACGTCCCTTGGACCTAGGTTCTCGGGACTCACGGCACACCACACCCTTGGGAGACCTCTCCAAAGGTCCTCCCACCTGCAATCCAAAATAAAGTAAATTAACAAAGTACTCACTAAACTTTTCCCCCGTGTATAGTGGAATTACTTGAAATGTATTTTATGCTTTGACCCTCTACAAGAATTGTAGTTGTTCCTTATTGTGTACTGTTCACCCTTAGGTCTCTCCACTCACTATGCTCGTCCTAAATTGTCTCACTCTGAGTCAAACCTTTTGCCGTCTCACTACATGTAGATCCCCGAGAGTCCGTCACCACCTCTCAGTTATCCTCCGACAGGCACGTCCCTGAAGCCACGACAGTCACCGTTTAATCTACGAGTAGACATCCCACTGTCCCCGAAGGGACCACCGAGTCATCCATTTCTTAGGCGGAGATTACGTCCTCTGGACCCAAACTAGGGACTCAACCCTTTTAAGGGACCTCTTCCTTTATCGATGGGTGAGGTCGTAAGAACGGACCTTTCAGGGTACCTGTCTCCTCGGACTACCCGATGTCAGGAACCCTAGTGTTCTGAACCTATATTGAATCACCGATTTGGGGGTGACGTCCCACTATGCCGTCTCGTCTGCCGGGTACAATAAAGGTAGGTACATGTTTGACCGGACCACAGGGATTCTTCCTTCAGTCGACACAATACACCTGAGGCGACCCCTCTGTGATCACAAGTGACGTGTCAGATAAACCCCTCGGAGTAAACATCTTTGTGTATAAGCTAGATCTTTTCTCATCGTTCGTACTATTACCTCACTCTCCGTCGGGAGTCTCCTGCTAGCCAAATCGGCTCCTTCGAAACGACCCGAGTCCCTTAACGCATACCTGATCTCACGAACCACCTAAGTAAATAAGGAGTGAGTCACCCCTAACCAAAGGACCTCGTGGACGAGACATGGAACGACACGGTCTTTGAACCCCTGTGTCCCGCCTAGACAGATATCCCACCGTCTATGTCTTTGTCTATACTACAGTGCCACAGGCCACGTCACTATTTCCACACGAACCTTGTCACACACTTACGTATCCTCCGGGGATTCCTACACTCCTCGGCCGTCACGAACTCGGCGGCAACGGCCAAATACACCCCGTCACCTACTCTACTCGCCGTAGAACCACCCATCCCGCAGGGTGTCGTCACTCAGTCCTGACGACCTCAGACTTGACCCTCCGTCTCCACCGTCACCTAACATCCCCTTCGTCCGACCCGACTACCGTTTCTTAAATGTGAACTATGACATTCGATCACAAGAGTTGGAATGGATTACTAGTCATAGTGGTTTCGGTCTAAGACTTCATAGACGGGATCTCTAAGATCAGACAAGTCGGACCCAACCTTAAACTTATAAATTGTAGGTCAGATCCACTAAAAGCCCCGAAGAATCCACCACGATCACTATTTCTTGGTTGGACGGTTACGTCCTCTACTTACTCTACGTCCAACTAGGGACCCAGCTCTTCTAGGGGACGCCCTCCCGCACCGCACCTCTTGAGGTGCCTCTCGATGTCAGGTATCACAACGTTTCTCATCCCGTGTTCACTTAACTGAATCGTGTGATCCACCAAAATAGTAGTCCACAAAAAACCTCTGAGAAAAGAAATCAGGAACCGTTCAGGTACTTCGTATACGTCAGAAAACTGCCTCGGGAGACCCTCCTGGTCCGATGTCTCACTTCTCCGTCAGAAAACGCCAACGTACCCGAAACACTCTCACAATCAACGAGTCAGTACAGGCTGAGAAGATCTGGGATACATAACATCGAACGGTCCGAGGAGACAGGTACCTTAAGAGGTCCGTTTTATGACCTTGCCTAACGGTAAGGGAATAGGTCCCTTAGAAGGATTGGGTCCCTAACTTGGGACTAGAGGACGCAACGTCCGTCTAAGAAATGGTAGACTCGGCGGTCCCTTCGGGTAACGTGTCCGAAATTTACTACGGTTTAACCCATCATCCTTACCTCTCTGTAATCTCCAGTTCATTCTTCTGAAATTATTGACCTACGCGTTCCCTCTTTCGAGACCCCATTATGGGTCCTCTCATTGTGTCACACGGGCCCCTCCAACGGTGCTGGCCGTCTCCCTCGCACTCTCTGCCTCGAGCAGGTGTCCCTGTGACCCTCACTCGACCCCCCTCCGGTGGGTGCCTACCGGTCCTTCATGCGTCTTTACACCTAGACTTCCCGGGCAGACTAGGCCGAACACTCTCGACTTAGACTCAGTCCGTCCACCTCAGTGGTCCCCGACTCGACTAAAGGGTCCCCGTCCCCGGTTCCGCTCCTCGGGGCCCTTTGTGGTCACAAACCCCGTCGTCTACCTCGATCGAACCGCACCACAGACCTTACCCGAGGAAACCCGGTTGGGGTACCGACGGACCTTTCCCGTTTCAGAAAAGTCATCCTCTCGTCGTCGCCTCCCATTCCTGCGTCGCCGAAGAAGGAGCCAGGGTCTGTCAGGGTGTCTGACCCTTTAAGTCTCCACGAGGTCCGTCCTTCCTCCACGTAACCGAACTAAGGCGACGATCCATTCAGGGCACAGGAGAAATAGCCCTTTTACTCCTTCCCTCTGACTGACTATCGGCACCCACCTAGCTTCCCCGCCAGGGAGGGAGACCCCAGTGACGTCCCGGGGTCGACGGGGGTCCTACCTGCACTCTACCCTCTCCACTCACCCCCAGAAGTGACGGTCCCACCCCACTTCCCGGAGAGAGGTCGGGTCTGGTGTCCCTGGGGAGCACACCGCAGACTTCACGGGGGAGGTGGGGTGTGGAACGAGAGGGGCGGAAGGTTAGACGTGAAACTAAACGGTAGAATTGTCGAGACAAGGGAGACGGAATCAAGGTTACTTATGAAAGTACCACCCCTTTTTTTTTTCCAGAGATCCTTTGTCGAAGACCGAGTAAGTAGTACTCGTCCCGTCTACGTCCCCGCCTGGAGTGACCTCCACTCTGGCCTCCTTCACTCGATGTGTCGGGACGGGACCGGCTGTGGTCTTATACCCCTCCGGGTCAGACCTCACGGCGCGCGGGTCGTACCTAGTCCGGGTCGCTCCGACGTCGACTACCTTGTCCCTCCAGTCCTACCCTTGTCTCCCTCGTACCCGTCACTAAACCCCACTAAAGGTTGTCCCTCTACTTCGACAAGTCGTGTCAGAGAATTCTCCTCGGAATGACTACCAACCCTCCCAGTCCCAAAAGACTTAACCTCCGAAGTATCTAACTACTTACGTTTCAAAGGGTTTACAAGAACCAAGGAAATCCGGTTTTCTTTATTTATTATTCAAACGAAAAATTCATCAACCCAGGTTGTCGGAATTTTTCCTAAAGACCAGATTTGCGTCTCGTATTGCATAGGGATCCGTACCTCTGCTCGACAACAAGGGAAACCCCAACTAAGGTTCTAGTGAATGTTCAGCTCCACTTCTAAACGACAAAATCCCCCGGTGGCAGACAGGAGATCCACGATTTGTTACTTAAAATTGGTGAACATTAGTCAAAAAAGTGTGTAACACTATGAAAGACTGTCAAGGTAATGGGACAGGGACGTCTGTGTTTCCACAATATCGTAGACAGGGACGCAAACCGGACACGTGGGTGGCGACTCACCATGAACATCACGGAGTCCGCACGTCAAATATTTCCTTCGACGGACAGAAGGAATCCGGAAAGGCGTGTCGGAAGCGGGACAGACGGGGCGCAGCGAAGTAGGTCCACACACGACCAACCGAGACACGGACGAAAGAGATTGGCAGGAACCGGAGGGAAAAGACGGAGACGAGGGGTCCGAAGCCGCCACAGAGACGGAGACGCGGAAACGGTGGGACAGACTACGGGGTCGCCGGAGGGTGTAGACAGGAGGAAAGACGTGACTAGTCGGACCGGAGAGAGTCCTGTGCGTCTGGGACCTATCAAGATTAGTGCTCCTGTCGGGACTCCCCCATCTGGTCGAGGATTCGGACCCAAAAGAAGTCCTCTCAAAGGGTCTACTTCGGACTTCTAGGGACCCCGAGGACCAGTTGCTATCCGAGGCCGTCTCAGGACCCACGGTGCACAGGGATTGTCAACAACTGTGCCCGGTCAATCCCCGAGACGCGCTCCCACGGTGTACCGGGGAAAGGTGGTCCCTCACACCCGGGGTCCCAGAGTTCTCACCACGACGGTAGGTAAAGCCGGAGACAGGAATCCCCATCTCGTCGGAGGTGAGGACCAAGAGGTCCGAAACATATCTTAATAACAGTTACCGAAAAGTCGGACCAAGACGGTGGGTGTCTAAGTCTTCGTCAGACTATAAGATTCGTCTTAACTTAGAGGAAGGAAAGTCTACCGCTACAAAAGTAATTGCCACTTTTACGATTATTACCTTCGTTAAACATTCCCGACAGAGGACGTTAAATTTGTCATAAAGTCAGATTGGGGTTTATTGTATAAAATTGTTTGGTATAACAATAAACTGAAGTCTAATATATTCGTTCGAAATTTACAATGTTCACCTGTTTCTTGTACCTTTTGACACAAATGGGATTTACATAAATCCCCTTTTCCACTTTACTATTAAAGAATAGATAAATTGGGACTTTATAATCTCTCTTAAATTATTAACGTAGACTTTCATGGTGGTGTCCCTTGACTATAAAGTTCAAAGTCACCTTCTTTAATTTATTAAGGAAAAAGGGGTCTCTGTGTCTCGTCTATTAATCCTTACTCTAATTGATTTGTAAATCACCCCGACGAATTAATTCGTTCGAGTGTAGTACTACAAATTTCACAGTTGTCCAGGTCTATGAGTTTCCCTTGTCTAACTGTTGGTCGTACATTAAATTTGTGTTGAAGTTTGTTAGGAAGTAGCACAGAGAGGAGTAAGATTGACGGTACCAGAACCTTCTTAAATTCTTTAACCTTGTTTGAGTCCTCGGACATACTTCGAGGTCAAGTACTCGGACACTAGGGAGACGAAACGGGTTTCTTTCCATGTACACCCCTCCGAACTAGGGGTGACAGGACCCTGGGTTGGAGTATTAGACCTCCTCTTCATACAGCGCTACCCACATATAAACTATCTGAGATGACTGTGTCGATTATCTTTCAGACCTTTCCGGCATCTCCTCCGATTGTGAGTGTACTCTCACTCCTTCTCTGTCCGGTGTAAGAACCCCCCCGCCCTCTCGAAGTTCACCTCCTACTCCGTAAGGCGACCCCGGCGTCCCCCTCCCCCCGAGACGCTGACGCCCGGGGCGGGGCGGTCCTCGCCTTTGTCGGCCTCGTTTCCGGACCCACTCCCTCTTCTCCCCAAACGTTTGTTGACTCACCTCGACCCGCGCACAAACGTCAACCACTCCCGACTCCAGTTGCCACCATTCTCCTTCGGGACCAGTCCCTGGAACTGAGGTCCACGGGGTACCTTAAGAGTCCGTGTGGGTGCACGGACTGTGCCACGCACCATATTGCCTGAAAAATCTACTTCCTGACTTATGAGTACCAAAACTTATTTTACGGTAAAATTAATGATCATCGTTCCTCTCCTTCCACCATCGTTCTTCTATTCTATATCCCTGCAGGACGACCAGGTCACCCATTCTTAGACGGACGGTCAAGTCCCCTGCACGCAAGTCAGGGAGGAGGCCCGTCTAGGTGTCCGACTCACTGCCCCTTTGATTCGGGCACGTGGAGTTAATGACTCGGGTACATCTCGGACACGGGCGTTCTCTTCGGGGACGTTACTCTTCGGGTCTGCGGTGTTGAGCTCTCATCGGCGGTGAACGGCGGCGGTCTCTTTCGGGGGTGCGCCGTCGTCTCTCGGTAGTCTCGGTTTTTATTCATTTTACTCCTATTATATATCTAGATAGGGTCCCAGCACAGACCTCTCCCGAACCATTTTGAACGGTTCGGAATTCAAAATTATAAAAGATTTATGTGTACCGGTACCCGTCTCTTCGGACCATCTGATGTCAGGTACCCTAGCGTTTCTCAGCCTGTGCTGACTCGCTGAAGTAAGTAAACGTAAGACATCGACTAAGGTAAAACCTTACGTGTCGAGAATCGGGTGACGGAACAGTGTTACCCTTCAGATAAATTATACTCATAAACAAACGAGATAACGACATAAAAGATCTTAAATAGAATCTCACTTACGCTTCCTTTCTCACCGAATTTTATCTGTTTCAACCTCGAAAAGGAAAGAGTAATCGACGAGGTAGTGACGTCCAGTGGGTTTCCAGGATACGTGTGTATACCGAAACGGGTTCGGGACTCTCTCTGGCGGAAGTCGGACTCCGAACCTCCCAGTTCCCTCTTTCCTTCGTTATCCGTTTGAAGTCTCTCGTCTTTGTCTCCGCCAGAGACACAGAGAGACCCAAAAGCAACGGAAAGAACTCTTGTGGCTCAGTCAATATTTATCACTCCTTCGTCGATGTAAATCAAAAAAGGAACCCTTTCGTAGAGTAGCAACTTATTCTTTCCAGTCACTTTACTGACATAATTCAAAACTTAGACTCGTTTCCATAACGGAGGAGAAAAAAAAAAATAAAATCCCAGAACGCGTATAAAGCATAGTGATCTCGAGTATTGAGTTGGATACGGGAAGTCAAATTAGGTCCCTTTTGTTCTCATTGTCGTTCTGGATGTCGTATTTGTAAAATGTGTTCACAACAAACGTTTCTTGAGGTGTTCTCAGGGAACTATTGGACAGAGACGCGTCTTTATGTTCCGCTTCTTATGTCGAAAGAGACCAGGAACGTCTGAAAAGAGAGGATAATGAGATACGTCTTACAACGGTCGAATTCCAGACTCCCGAAGGGCGGAGGTAGACATTCTTTGATTCTGGAGAGACCGGTATTTCACTAGCACTATCTGGGTCTCGGTCGTCGAGGTTCCAATCTCGGGAGGTCTCTTCAGTCGAAGTTTCCGGACCACTCGACCACACTAGGGTGACGAAGACTACGCCTAGAAGGTACCCTTCGTTCCACGACCCATCCGGACCCGAGGGACGGGACCCGAGAGAAGAGTCGGAAGATGTTGCATTCAACCAGGGTCCTGGTCCGAAAGAGACCCTATGGAACTGGGTGGTTATGTCGTAGTATCAGTAGGGTAAGTAGGTAAGTTTCATTGACACTGAATAATGCCTGACTCTTCCTAAGACCCTGCACTTTTGTCCGCGTCAAGGTCGGACGTACCTTGAAGGAAGTCGACCTCCTCCCCCTACTACTTGGCCTGGTCACTCGTTTCGCATCACTACGTAAGATTCCGTTACGTAAGTCGTCCCTCTCTCCCATACTTTATGATCCATTAGTGACCTCCTACCGGAGAGACGGAGTTTAAGAGAGGTTCAAACTCAGACGGAAAACCCTCTGTGTAATAGGAAATATCTGCCAGACGAGAAAACTTTTATTGAAGGAACCTTCGACACAAGAAGTGGAACATAAAGGGACGTGACTCTGTACAATAGTCTCCCGAGAAAACCTCAGGACACATTTGTTGTGAACACACTATCAGAATAAGGAATCCAGCACGACAACGAGAACAAAAGGGACCCAATTTGACTTCTCGGAACCAACTCAAAACTTAAGATCTGGGATTGGACCTGATCTGCCCTCTAACTCCGGATCCCAGACCGAGGAGTACTGGACTTAGGGGAGAGGGTACAGAGAACCCTGAGTGGAGAAAGACAGGATCCTCACACACTCCGTCCCGAAGAGGTACTCCGAAGGACCCTGGAGCTCGGAGGCTTAACGGTGTCGAAACACGAGGGATTAGGGAGGGGGTTTTATGAATTTGGTCTTCAAGTCCCTAGTACGGACCCTTAGGAGTTCTCCGGATTACTAAAGGAGACATGTGATTACACAATTTTTGGAACTAGAAGCCCGCGAGTCACTTCCACCATCTTTGTCCTTCCATTTCCGCACAGAGTGTCTAGACCGCGGTCAGGAGGGGCGGAGACCCGACGACGAAGGGTCGGAGGAGTGAGGGGACAGACGTGGGTCCGGGAGGGGTGCGAAGAGAGATGGTCGAGGACGGAGGGTCTTCCACAAGACACAGTCTTTACACGAGGAGTGAAACCTACATCGGGGACCAACATTGACTTCGAGGAAATTAGTATCCTAAGAAACACTTTCCTTAACCTCCGGGTCCATTCGTCCACCCTTTCTTATAACCCTCTTTCCCCCGAAAGGGTCCCGGAGGTTGTTAGGACTCGGGTGGTAAGGTACTTACTACCCCAACCCCCACCCCACCCCACCCAGTCAGGAAGTTTCGTCCGAGTCTATTTCCACAGACATAGTGACCACTTGCCCTCTGATCCCTCCCTTGTCCTTCAGGGAGTCAACTTCCCGAAACAGTGTTCCAGAACCGTACTTGAATCCCCCTGTGTCAGACGGTGTCGGACACTTTAGGCGGGAGGGGTTCCCTCAGACGTCCTACGAAACAGGCTCAGTCTTTAGTTCCCAGAGTCTAAAGTGTGGAGAGACGTACCACCAACGGGGCGTCCAGGGTCGTTTCCTATGAACGGATTCTAAGAAAGAGAGGTTAGACGAAGGAGGTCTGTGCTTCGACTATCCTAGCAGAACAGAACCACGGAGACCCGACACAAGAAGGTCTGTCAAACTAGGACTCCGGCGAAAGTTGGTCTCCCGGTCCTACACCACCGAGAGTGTTGGGTGGGGAGAATTTAAAGTAGACTAAGACGACAGAACCCCCTCCTCGGGTCTTACCGACAGTGACAATAGTCCGGTGGTGGAGTGGTCTTCCCGTCGGGTGGTTCACGACCCCAGGGGTCTTTCAATGTCTCGGTAGTTCTCCAGTCGACTACTGAATCGAAAACTTACGAGAAACGAAAGAGAAATAGGACACCGGGTCTGGGTAACTATTTACCCGTGTCCTCAGTCTTGAGTTTTACGGGTGATACAAAGACTATTTCGACATAACTCTTCTCATCGAACCACGACTCCGGTTTGACCCGAAGGAAAACGAAGACACTAACCAAAATGAAGGAGAAAGGTCCGGGGTATGGGACACCCTCCTCCATCAGGAACATGTCGGGAGGGAGTGTTCTGAAAACCTACGTCCTTCCTACCTTCTCCGTTCGGAGGGACCCTCCGGCCCGACCGTGGTAAGGATCGTAGATCTCATTACTTGGAAGAGGTCCTCCCGTGCGACGGGTCGGGGTGTAATCGAGAACCGACTCTCCGACCCGAGACTCGTGCCCCGTTCTGTCTCCGGTGGAACTCGTCCCGTAACCGGACTGAGAGACCTGAGTCTGTACACACCGACCTGTTACATAGTGTAAGTGAAACTCTATCGTGTCCTAATCGTCGACTTTATTCTATCGATGCGGCTTGGAACCCTTTTAGAGTTTTCGAGACCGTCTTAACTACATTTTTAAAAGAAAAAACATCCTTGTCTATTCTAACACTGGTTACAACGACTAGAAGTATATGGTTTGTTCCAACGACACGAAAGGGTATTTTATCGGTGTGACCTCTCTTTACTCCTCGGAGGTGTTTGAGGAACGAATCTCAGGGAATCGAAACTTAGGGTCGAACAACCAAGAAAGTCATGGGTAGAGATGTTCAGGTGACCCCTCTGGAATAAATAATGGAAATTAGGGTTTATTCCGCTTCCCTGACGTCTGTAATTCGGTGTTCCCTTCCTTGAGAAAGAATACCTGGTAAACCTGTAGACTTCTCAGTGTGAGACTCCGTGTCCCGACTGTAATTTCCCGGTACGATATTAATCCACACCCTTAATCTCGTCCCTTATTCTCTCTGGTTCAACGACAGAATACCCCGATTCCTCGATTCGAGAATACCTCGACAGAATGCCTATTTTTACCGAGTAATCCAGAGTCCGTGACAAGACTCATGAAAGGTATATAATTGGGAAGACCGAAGTGTGAGTAGGACTTGAATAATAGTAGGGACATATTGTTTACCCCTTCAATTCACTGAACGGGTTCCAGTGTATTGATCGTTTACCCCTTCAATTCACTCAACGGGTTCCGGTGTATTGATCGTTTATCCCTTCAATTCACTGAACGGGTTCCGGTGTATTGATCGTCTACCCCTTCAATTCACTGAACGGGTTCCAGTGTATTGATCGTTTACCCCTTCAATTCACTGAACGGGTTCCGGTGTATTGATCGTCTACCCCTTCAATTCACTGAACGGGTTCCGGTGTATTGATCGTTCACCGTTGAATCATAAGGTTGGGTCACGTGTAGTCACGTAGGACGTGAAGTTTCACGTATACTAAGTCGGCTCTTTAAACCCAAATTTTCGCCTAAGACTGGGTCATCTAGACCCAACCCCGCGGACGTTAGGACATCAAGACTGTTCAAGAGTCCACTGTAACCGCGACCACCAGTCACCTGGTGTGAATCTCAGCACTCCGAGACCTGGTACTACCCGCAGTGACTAGAGGACTTTAGATTCCAGGAGTCTCCAGGTAAATAAAAGGAAAACCATAACAGAAATAATTCTGAGACACCAACAGGATCGGACACGAGTTAAGCAACTTCTATTTTTGAGTAAGTCTGATTAAGTCCTCTCTCCACCCTTGCCAAATTCCTATGTCCTGACTACCCTACGTTCCAATCTTTTACTGTGCAGTCGGAGAGCCACGGGTCTTAGGCAGTCCTAGTGCTAGAGGCAGGAGACGGAAGGAAGCCGTCGAAGACGGGAAAGAGGTAAACGAAAGGACAAAAGGTTTTGCCGACGGTGGGGTCTCAGGTATCTGAAAAAGTTGGGGTCCTGGATGTTGGTGGTATACAAGTCAAGTCAATTCAGCGAGTCAGCACAGACTGACAAACACTGGGGTACTTAGCGTCGTGCGGTCCGGAGGGACAGGTAGTGGTCGAGGGCCTCAGGTGGGTTTGGGTACAGGTAGCTCAGCCACTACGGTAGGTCGGTAGAGTAAGAGACGGCAGGGGAAGAGGAGGACGGGGGTTAGGGAGGGTCGTAGTCTCAGAAAAGGTTACTCAGTCGAGAAACGTACTCCACCGGTTTCATGACTACATGAGACAAATTTAAGAACTTCCCCCTTAGACTAGTCAACGAGACTGTCACTCATCTAATATGCCCGACACCAACCCCGTCTAATTCGTCCTTCCTACAATCTACTTAACAGACTGTATAGATTATTACGTACTTTCTGGTTTACAGATGACTCCCAAGCAAGGGTCTACAGGTTTAACGAAAGAAAGTCCCCGGTAGTCTTTCTTCATCCAGTAAATAAATGACCTGTAGATGGTCGACGGTTCGTCACACGGGGTTCTACCACTATACCTCCATAGTGGAAAAACCAAAAACCAAAACTTTTTAAATCCTAGATGTCCCTCCCCTCAACAAAGGGTGTCCTGTTTTGGAAGGAAGACTCTTGTTAATATTTTCGACTTTTTCATCAGACGTAAAGTCAAAAGAATTAAATAGTCCTAAAAAAAGGATTTAAATAGAAATAAATATATAGTATCTATTATAAACACACTGCATTAATGTGTTACGGTATACACGGATACATAAAGTCGATAGGATTAACAAGAGACTTCCTGTCTATCTAACTGACGTCTCTTCTCGCCACTGCCTCAGATTAACACTTTCAGTAAATATTCTTTAAGTTGGTAAGAATACGTCACGAACTGACGTTCCTCTAGGTTGGTCAGGTGGATTTGCCCTAGTCAGGACTTATAAGTAACCTTCCTGACTACGACTTCGACTTCGAGGTCATGAAACCGGAGGACTACGTTTCTTGACTAAGTAACCCTTTCTGAGACTAAGACCCTTTCTAACTTCCGTCCTCCTCTACCCCTGCTATCTCTACTCTACCAACCGACCGTAGCGGTTGACCTGCCTGTACTCAAACTCATTCAAGGCCCTCAACCACGACCTGTCCCACCGGACCGCACGACGTCGGGTACCCCAAGGTTTCTCAGCCTGTACTGACTCGTCGACTTGCCTTGATACGTCACGAACAAATCTTTTCAATACGTCTTTCACTGTTAGTCCAACAAATACTCCGTTTGTCGAAAACCGGCAAGATTGACACTCTACTTTTAACCTTCCAGATACTATTAATGAACTCTGAAAGATAACCCCTAGGAACTTCATTCCCGTTTGGTCTTTGTCTGGTATAGGATATTTTTGACTTTGAGTCGAAGACTTGTCAAGTATGAGAGTAACCTAATCCTCTCGTAGGAGGATGAGATTAAAGGATACTCCTTTTTGTTTTAAAGTAGATCTCAGAGGTACTAAAAGGTATATGTTACAGACCGTAAGCTCAATTTTTTAATAGTCCGTGTAGTTTCCTGTTCTAGTTTTATTTTTTGTCCATTGTCCCTTGTGAGAACGTAACGACCACCCTTACATTTGATTATGTCGGTGATACCTTCTGCCATTCCTCTGAGGAATTTTTCGATCCTTATTTTGATGACATACTGGGTCATTAGGGTGAGGATCCGTATATGGGACTCCTTTGGTTTTAACTTTTTCTGTGTATATGGGACTACGAGCAAAGTCGTGACAAATGTTATCGACCTTGTACCTTCGTTGGATCTACAGGTGACTGTCTACTTACCTATTTCCTCGACACCACGTATATGTTTCTTTATGATGAGCCGTATTTTTCCTTGTGTAAATTTAGTCAAGATTACTCCACCTACTTGGATCTCGGACAATATGTCTCATTATCATTCAGTCTCTTTATCACTTATAACACATGACTGTGTATACATACTTTAGATTTTTCTACCGAGACTACTTAAATAAAAGTCCCGTCGTTACCTCTTTGTCTGTATCTCTTGTCGGGACACCTGTACCCTCTCCCCTCCTCCCTCTTCCCCTCTACATACCTCTCTCATTGCACCTTTAAATGTTATGGTATACATTTTATCTGTCGGTCACCCTTAAACGACGTACTGAGTCCCTTGAGTTTGTCCCCGAGACACTATCCGACTTCCCACCCCACCCCTCCCTCTACCCTCCCTGCAAGCTCTCCCTCCCCTGTACTCACATGGATACCGAGTAAGAACAACTACATACCGTCTTTTGTTGTTTCAAGACATTTCGTTAATAGGAAGTTAATTTTTTAATCTTTTTATTTATTGTTAAATTTGTCAGAATTTCTTTTTGTTTGTTATCTTTATTCGAATACCCACTACGTCTATACTTTCGATAGTCCGTACATACATTTGATCATACTAATTATACCAACTTTTTAATCTACTGTACGACCTCTTTAAGTAGTCTCTCACGTCCGAAATATTTTTTTTTCTCAATTCACTTACTAGATATTGACTTTTTTTATGGTATTTACTTTACAATTCGAATCATCTACCCAAATTTTCGTCGAATCTGTGTCCACTTCTCTTCTAATCACTAGACACACCATCTGGTTATCCTTTATGGGTAGGTTCTGGACCTCTTTTTATTTCTACCTTTTCAGTCTAAACCTTGGGTACCGTTATTATTATATTTTCAACCCCCCCGTTATTTATCTCAATCTTAAAATCCGGTAGGAGCAGTATAAGGAAAGGAGAGCATAATAAACCCAGGATCTAAGAGAAGAGGTCTTGAGAAGTTACGTCATTGGTTACTGGTGCACATTGATAAAGTACATTTAGTTAATTTAACTTTATGTCAATGTTTAAGTCGAGGAATCAGGGTACGTCTGTTCAGCGCAGAGTGAACGAGTTGTTTGCACGTCGCCGTCGACACGTATCCACGACTCGCGAAGGGAGTGGATTTCAAGGTGATCTGTCGCGAGAGTAGGGGGCTGTGAATGCAAAAGGGTAAACCAATTAAAAATCTAATGGGGACATGTACCTTCGAAAGGGACCAAGATCTGCGAAATCATAATGTAAGTTCCGAACTTTTTCATCACTCTCACAATCAACGAGTCAGTACAGGTCGAGAAACGTTGGTGTACCCGACATCGGGTGGTCCGAGGAGACAGGTACCTTAAGAGGTCCGTTCTTATGACCTCGCCCCTCGGTAAGGGAAGAGGTCCCCTAGAGCTGTCCCTAGCTTGGGTCCAGAGAACGTAACGTCCGTCTAAGAAATAACAGACTCGGTGGTCCCTTCAGGACATTGAGTCAACACGAAGGACTACTGACTTTCGTCCGTGTCACTTAAGTCACGAATTGGTGAGTGACTTTCGTCTGTTTTATTAGAGTTTTAGTCTACGTACGATGACACACTGACAGAATGTACCTCTTACCACGAGTCTCGTGACTGGGCCTCAGTAGTCTTCTGGAGTCCGAAGAGATCTCTATGGGTCGTTCACGTGACGTAAAACCTTTCTACATCATTCATAATTGTATACCCCACTCATCCTAAAGATGACTTGACTCATGGTCTTTGAATTAAGGGAAGAGACCAGAGAATGAATAGTACACATTCAGTAACGTAGAAGGGGACCGTACACTTAACACCGTCAATTTACACCAAAAACGTTTACACTTTTAATGAAATATTTACATTCACGGTACATAGGGTATACTATATTAGAAAACCTGACTTTACCTGGTCCAAGTATTTGGTGAAGTACGATACGTTGAAGAAAAAAAAAGAAAAAGACAGAATGTCACTAAAGGGAGTTTAGAAGACTTCTAAGTAGGAAACTCTTTTTCTTTCTCTGGACCCGTAAAAAACTTCCATTAAGAATGAATAAAGAAATAATATTCTACGTCGGAGTGAAAGTCTATTATCCTTTACTTATCTTATTCTTCTTTCCTGGGGCTGAAGAATCAAAAAAGGACTGTAGCTTGTCAAAAGAACGAAATTTGTATCAGTCCTCATCTTACCCTTAGGGACCTCCATAGTCAGGTGTCTAAAACTTTCTTGTCTCAACTTTCGAGGTTAGACGTATTAAACCGCAACAAACAAAAAGAAGTGCCAAGGAGGAGGATTCACTATAATTCCTCTCTGGAAATTCGTTATATTTTTCCGTTTAATGTAGATGACACTGATTAAAATAGAGTCCACAGAATTCTCAAACCCTAAGACCTTTGTAAACATTTGGAATTCGGTCACTAAAGGTGGGTACAATCTCAGTGCACCCTCGAAATTTTTATGACAACGGACTCGGTGTAGAGATCTCTAAGACCAATTCAGCCTTGAACAATCTTCAAGAAACACTCTACGGCCGGACGTCGGTACCGGGACCTCTCTACAAAGGGTTTAGACCAAGATCTGGTCGTCGCGGTCGTAGCGCAGTCGTCGTCGTGGGGACCCTCCGACAATGTCTGCGTGACACGACACGGTGGTGCGAACACCTTAGTCTCAGAGACCCCCACAGTGGGGGCCTTTGGAGCCAAAATTATTCTGGAGGTCCACTACGACTACATATGAGGCTGACCTCGAAATCTCGTCACTAAGAGTTGTCCTCCATTAAAACAGGAAGATCCCCTATAAAAGGTTTCAGACCCATCAAAACCAACGGTGTTACTGCAAAACCACGATGACCGTAGACAACCCAGAATCTTACGTGTCCAGTCGGGACTGTCGTTTCTCAATAGACCGGGGTTTCAAGTTCTTACGGGTCCGACTCTTTCAGATACCGGAATCTCATACCTGTCGAGTGTCTTTAATAACATTTCACCAACTTCTAACACTGGCATTCGTTACTTTCTTACATGAACCACTCTAGAGTCCGTCCTGGAAACTAGTCAATTTTCTTTTGTCTAATTACAACTCTACACTAGTCCTTTAACACTTCCTAATGTAGAACGCTCCGTAACGTCAAAAACTACTACAGACCTGGAACGTTTTTCCTAGATTCCTCCGGACACAAGGAACCCCGAAGTGGTAGTGGAAAACAATTGAGTCACTTATACTCTTGTACGAGTACCGTCTGACGTGAACCTAAGTTTGGACGGAAAAGGTTATCGAACAATTATTGTCACTGAACTCCTTGACAGAGGGATTCTTTTTGCATTGGTATTAATATTTGGACCAAACGTTCGGTATTTCACAGTAAGTCCATCCGGTAATCCTAACAAAGTAAGACTTCAGTATTTATAACGTAAAGAGTCCAACGTGCAAGGACATTGTCACTAAGAAACATAAGGGACGGAAAAGAAGACGTGCAAAACATCTACCGAAAAAGACATAAATTACTAGAAGGGGTTCATTTTATTAGGTGTCAAGGGAGGGAATCGGAAAGTAAGTCACTTATGGGTAAACAATCGTTTCTCTACACACTGAAAGTAGGAGTGTCTCACTCCGTCATCTTTTTCGTTAACTACACGGGTATAAGACTCCGACGGGATATTGGGTCCGTCACCCTTCGCCCCGTGCAGACCTCTATAGGACCCCGAGAGATTCTGTCCAGTGACCGTCTACACGGTCCTCCTCGGGACAAATAGTAGGCTACGTATTCCTATGGGACCCCCCACAACAATCGTTGGGTCTGAAACCCAACGGGGGGTGAGGGTGGGGACGGTCATTAGACTAATAATGTAAATCCTTCTCTAGTTTCTTAAACGCGAAGTAGTCCCGAACTCCACAAAGACCACGTTCACTAGACTCCTGGCAAACTTTTATGATACTGGGGTTTGGGTTCTGAAATATATAAACCTTTCTGACATCGTAAATTTTCAGACATGTGTGTGTGGAACGACATGTTAGCGTTAGAGATTTTGTAAAACATATTAATTACGAATGAAAAATCAAGTACATACTGATGTCTTATAGTCCCAATGAGAGTTAGATTGAGATGTGTTTAGACATCGGGTACCAGAAGAGGTGTGTCTCCTAAGCCAAAGATGTCTTTTCCTCCTGACCCTAAGAGTCACATATAGGACGGAGTCTCGTCGACACAGGTTTCACGAGAAAGGAACACTAAAGCCGTCGTCGTCGTAGACACCCAAAACGAAAACATTGGGTCGGTGTCACAACTGCTCCAGTCCCCATGTCGACTTTGAGCGACCGCAGACTAGGGTCCGGAAACGGGAAAGCAAGGACCTACCCTCTCGTCGCCGTCGCGAACTCCTGCCTATAGACAGGAGGACCCTGAGGCGAGTCGGACCGACGTACGGACGTGGTGCTTTTTTCGTAACAGTCCGGAGAACCACTCTACGACCTCATCCGATTTGAGGGAGGCCCGATATCGAGTCCATAAAGAGGGGTTCGTTCTATAATAATGACCGACCTATTTTTGTACTCATCTTCCTGGACCAAAAGAGGTGTCTTGACGTTTTATCCCTAAACATCAACGGAACCTTTATAACTCCTACCTGTAATTAAAAGACCTAAGTCACCGGGCCCCCCTCAACTCGAAGAAGGGACACGACTCCTTACGACCCCAGTGACCCAAAGTTTCGTCACGACTTAAGAGGTCGGTCCGAGGACCAACGGGTCGTTGTCCACGCGTCCGACGGAAAGTACCCCTGACGAGACGGACCGGACCGGACCACACCGGACCGAGAGACTTGCCTACCCTCGACCGCACGTCCGTGTCGCGTGGTGTAGACCCGGAGGGCCCTCGCACGTGTAGTGAGGTCGGACGACCGGGACGGTAGACGAAGTCCCTCCGGACCCGATCCCCGCCACCCCTCTGTTGAAAGACGTACCGCCGAACGCCAACTTAGATTGTTTCTGCAACCACAGAAACCTTCAGGTCGTCGTCTTCTACTTTGACGTGCACTACAGCCTCTTGTATCGTTCTAAAAATCTTAATAAAACTTACAAGTCCACATGCACCATAAACTTTTCGATTCGGACCTAAACCAATTCACATCTACAAAACAAGTCGAACTTGGACTTCCACTCCTAAGTCGGAGGCCTGTTCGTAACAAACCGGACCGGGCTCAAAATGTTGGAGACTCGATTGTAAATATTACTCTCTCCGCAAATATATTTTTCATTTCCTTTTCCACTTTCTAACCCGTTGACACCCGGTCATAGGTCGGACTCTTGCCGTAGACCTTGGTATGACACAGTGGGCCCCTTGTGAAGCCGAGATCGAACGACCGTTTCTGGTAGGACCTCAGAATCAGTAGCAAAGGTTACCGAGTCCCAAATTGGAAACAAAAGACTCTTTCTGTCCCCTCCACCAAAATCACAAGACTCGTCAAGGTCGTCCCTCTATCGGAAAGACGTCGTTTCCCTACGAACTTTTGTCTCCCTTTTTGGTCGTTGGCCCCACGATGGGTTAGGTCCCTTTGGAGTCCACAGGGACTCGAAATAGAGGAGGACTTTCCACTATGACACAGTACAAGGACACCGAAACTCTCGTGTCATCTCGTCCGGACGAGACACGATTCGGACACCCCTGGGTGCACTCCCACCGACCACGGACGACCGGTCACAGGTGTCGGGCCTCCCGGACACACAAACCGCCACGTCGACTCGGAAGGCCTGACCGGTCTACCAGGTACTGAGACGTCGGCACCGACGGACACCTCTCGGGGAGACACGTGCGCCTCCTCCGACACTAGACTTTGACAGTACACCCGGAGGACCTCGGGTCACGGAGGACGGACTCTCACACGGTGTCTACAGACGTCCTCCAAAACCCCCTGTGACCACCTTCTCGGAGGGACGCTGGAGTAGGGAGAAACCAAGGACGTCAGGACTTTGGTCTCTGCGGTAGACTACTTCTCCCCTTGAGCACTGAGTCCACCGAGACGAGGTAGCTGTGTCTTTGAATTCCTTCTCTCGAGAAGACAGGTAGGGTTAGGACTTCGGGTCAACGGCAACGGAAAACGAGGGCCCCGGACTCAGAACCTTAGGAAAACTCTGTCGACGACGTGGGTGGACGGGCGCAAGACGGACGGACCGTGAAACACAACAAAGAGTCGGAGATCCCGGTCTTTACCAAGACATCAGGACAAGGGCCTTATCAAACGAGTCGTCGCACACTTGGGTCCCGACCGGCATACAGTAAGCACGAGACCGGACAGGACATAGGACGGTACTCAGGGTCCGACGCTGGAGACGAGACAGGGAACCTTGAAGTACAGGTCACCTTCGGGTTCGACCAGGGGGATTGACGGGCGAAGGTCTCAAGAGACGACGTAATTCGACGTCTCGGGTGCGTAGACTCTGTGTCCGTAGAGAAATCTTTCCGTCAAAACTAGAGTGAACACCCTCTGCCAAAAGAGACACAGAGGAGTATGGGGTGACTCGAGGAACTGAGGTCAATAGACCGAAACAGGGGTGGTAGGATGATTTCCCCGAAAGGAGGTCCTGAAAAGGTTATCGAAGGATCACCCTTTTGGGTTACCACCAAAGGTCATCGTGACCTACGCTGACCCCCTCGAAAGAACGCTGTAAGAGGACCGAGCCGAAGGTGTCGAGAGCGAGCCAGGAGGAGCCGAGGACACGGGCCGAGGGCGAGGTGAACATCCAAGAGAGAGATAGCGTGGGTCGACGGGACGAGGGATTCATAACGGCCTGCACGAGGGCAGGGGTCGTTGGAACAGGACGAGACGAAAGACGACTAACTTGGGTCGAGAGGACATAACGTTCGTCTAAGAAATGGGAGACTCGGTGGTCCTTTCGGGGAAAGATAACTATGAATCGAATAAAAATCAGATCCGAAACTTCAACGGAAGATTCTTCGATTGAGTCCGATCGAATCCACTTATACGACCGACTCGGACTCTGGTTCCCTCCGAGAGGTCCCTACCCTGATAGATCCCGGAGGGTCCCCTGGGACTCTACACACTAAGACAAGGTAACGAAGAGGTCCGAAGGTACGTTCGGTCGGTGGGGTCCTCCGAATGCCGAACGAAAAAGTCGAAGTCGTGAATTGGTCGACGAAGAGGGACAGGACTACCGAAATGTTTACACGTAAGAACGGTTAAGTCGTTAAGGTGTAGGTCCTTGAATTTAGAACTCTTGTGTTACACTCTCTCAGTAATTTGAAATTCCAATACTTATGAGTAGAAATCTTAGTAAAGAATATCCCTTCAATCCTTGTGAAACTCATCGGTCACTATTCTATGATTCAATGAGTACTACTACATAAGTACCACCTTTGAAAATAGTATAAAAAGTTTTAATTTTATTGAGAAACTTCTCTAGGATTACTCTTTTTTATTTTTTGTTCCATATTTTGTCAATACTAGAATTTCGATATACGTATATGTAGTATTTGACATCGTGGAGTCTCACTACCTACCGACAACTGAAGAGAGAAAGAAAAAGACGAAAATAGGAGAGAGACGTAAAAACGTAAAAGATACAATAAAATTGATGTCGAATAGTGTCACCAGGTCAGAAGACCCTTCGGGGACGTTTTGGAGGGGTTCGACCTACCCAGGGAGAAGACACACAAAGACCATGACCCGTGTATAAAGACACCAAACCCATGGTACATCGGGAGACTAAAGAACTTCTCTTCTGTAAACCTACAAGTAATAATATAAAGACATGAATCCTCGTTTGACTTATAGTCAAGTCAAGTCAGGGAGTCAGCACAGAGAGAAACGTTGGGGTACCTGACGTCGTGTGGTCCAGAGGAACAGGTAGTGGTCAAGGACCACGAAAGAGTCTGGGCACGGGTAACTCAGTCACTACGGTCGGTTGGTAGAGTAGGAGTCAACAGGGGAAGAGGACGGAAGTAGAAAGGGTTGTAGTCCCAGAAAGGGTCAGTCGAGAAGCGTAGTCCACCGGTTTCATAACCTCGAAACCGTAGTCAGGAAGGTTACTTATAAGTCCTGACTAAAGGAAATCTTTACTGACCAAACTAGAACGACAGGTTCCCTGAGAGTTCTCAGAAGAGGTTGTGGTGTCAAGTTTTCGCAGTTAAGAAGTCGTGAGTCGAAAGAAATACCAGGTTGAGAGTGTAGGTATGCACTGATGACCTATTTGGTATCGGAACTGATATACCTGGAAACAACCATTTCATTACACAGACGAAAAATTATACGACAAATCCAACCAGTACCGAAAAGAAGGTTCCTCATTCGCAGAAAATTAAAGTACCGACGTCAGTGGTAGACGTCACTAAAATCTCGGGTTCTTTTATTTCAGACAGTAACAAAGGTAACAAAGGGCAGATAAAGGGTACTTCACTACCCTGGTCTACGGTACTAGAATCAAAAAACTTACAACTCAAAATTCGGTCGAAAAAGTAAGAGGAGAAAATGAAAAAAAATAGTTCTCCGAGAAATCAAGGAGAAGTGAAAGAAGGTATTCCCACCACAGTAGACGTATAGACTCCAATAACTATAAAGAGGGACGTTAGAACTAAGGTCGAACTAAGGCTAGAACTAAGGTCCGACTTATACAGACAACCGATTTTTGTAAGTTCAGTCGTCTCTTCATAAAAACTATTCAAGTTTGTAAATGTTTCAAGTTTATAGACACCGAAAAACCAAACACTCGAAAGGACCATCGAGTCTACCATTTCTTCGACGGACGTCACACCTTCTGAACCCCAAACTAGGGACTCAACCCTTCTAGAGGACCTCTTTCTTTACCGTTGGACCCTTTAGGGTACTTGTCCCCTCGGACTACCCGATGTCAGGTACCCCAACGTTTTCAGTCTTTACTGAATCGTTGATTTGATGGTGGTGGTGGTTTGAATGACTAGTCAAACCTTTACAACTGTAGTGTTTGACACCTCTGTATGTTAAGTATTTGCACAATACAGAACGGTAAATAAATCCAGAAGAAGTCAAAGAAAGTCGTCGGGCGAGTGACCTGACCTGAGCCTCCTCGGACCGCCCGATGTCTGGTACCCCAGACATCGTCTCTGCCCTGCACTCGGCCCGTCCTGACTCCCTGAGTGTGAAAGTGAAAGTGAAATAAAAACGAAGCGTCTTCGAAATCTATTACGAAGGCCAAAGGGAAAGTCAAAAACCCGTCAAACCCGTAAAATAGTTAACCTAATTATTCAACTAGTGACCTCAAATTCTTTACCGACATATATAACAATACCCGATTTACAAGCACAGGGGATTTTAGACACATAACTTTAGGATTGGGAATTACACTACCATAGTCCTCCATCCCTAACCCCCGCCCCCCCCCCCTCCCATTACTCCAGTACTCGTAACTCGGGAGCACTTACCCTACTCACAGAAATATACTCCCCTGGACACTCTCGAACGAACGAGAGAGAGACAAGAGGAAGTGCACTCCTATGGTCCTCTTCTTCAGAGGTTTGGTCCTTATCTCAGGAATAGTCTGTGGCCCGGACAGTCACGGAACTAGAACCCGAAAGATCAGCGACCTTGTCACTCTTTATTTAAAAACAGTAGATTAAGTGGACCAGAAACCATAAAAAAATTATCGTGGACCAAATTCTATCTATACCTGTACTAAATTTGAAACCTGAGATTTCGTTCGAACAAAACTCTGTAAACATCTAACTACATATAAAGATTATTCATTATGTCTCTAAGGAACATGGTCAAAGTGGGAAAATAGGTCAAAGAGAGTTCCGTAGTAGACCTTTCTGACGTCATACTGTAACATGGGTCCTATAACTGTGCCTATGTCGACTCTATGCCTTATAAGTGATGTTCCGAGGGACTATCGTTCTGGGTGAAAAAAGGGTGGGTGAGGGAGGAATTAGGGACCCTTGGTGATTAGACAAGAGGTAACGATGGTAAAAACAGTCAGGTTTTATGAAACACATTTATTTTAGTATGTCATACATTACACCCCCCTAAAAAAGGAGTGAATCATATTCTGGCACGATTCTCAACAAGGGAAAATAGTGACTCTCCACAAAGTATCACACCTACCTCACGACAAATTGGTAAGTGGGTGACTTCTTGTAGACCCGCCAAAGGTTAGACCCCGACAATACTCATTTTGGCGATGTTTGTACGTGTCGGCCCAAAAACACACTTGACTTCAAAAGTAACGAGACTTGCTCACGGAGGTCTCTCACTGACGACTCGACGTACCCTCAATAACCACACAGGAAAATCTTTGACGGTGTGACAAAAGTCTTCACCGACATGGTAAAATGAAAGAGTGGTCGTTCCAGGCTCACTGGGTCAAATGAGGATAGGAGTAGGCGTAGACAATAGAAGGATCAAAATAAACCAATAAGACTACACATGTACCCTGTAGAGTAAGAAGTATACCTATGAATATCTTGTGTTCAGAATTCAAAACTACTTTGGGTCAAGCTATTTACAAGGAATAAACTCATTACGAAACCACAATTCAGATTTATAAGAGACGAATCAAGAACTAGAGTTTCCAAAGCGAAGAGAAGAGGGTCGCCAAAAGGACACAGAGGAAGTGTACATCCGCACCCAGCAAGGCTCAACGTGAGACTACGACACACCTCGAGAAACAGACCCCGCGGACGAGACCCGCCGGACAGGACCGCCACTGGAAGCACGGGGACGGAAAGTCTAGAGATGCACATGCGACAGGAGCACACGACACACCCCTAAGAGTCACAGGACGAGAAGTGGGACTGGTAGTAGACCGTCAGACACAAATCGTTCTCCTTTAGGTCTCCATTCTCGTACCTATTTCAGTACAGACCTCACCCTCGCCTTCGTTTGGTGTCTGTCTGCCTTCCGCCGGCCCGTTTCATAGTGAAACCAACTTTTTGCGTAGGACGCAGCCCCCAATAAATGGACACTGACCATTCGTTTCACTCACCCCCTCCATACAGAGGGAATTTGAGACGATGTTAGTGGGCATTGGTGACAACTGTAGTAACGTCAGGGGGGGAAAAGAATTTAGGGAAGGAAGACGCCAAAGACTCGTGGGAATTGGAGAGAGAAGGAGGGTCTTCTCAGACACCTCAGGTTACTGGGACCGAAACTAAGACCAAGACGACGAATTCTGACCCAAAAATCTGTGTAAGGAATGCTTAAGACTTGAACCCGAAAGAATAAAATAACTTACTGCACCTTACCTGTGGTGGAAGAAATCTGACTTATAACGATACACAAGAATTAAATTAATGCCGTAGCCTGTGACACGGACCGTCCCTAATCTTTCCGAAGGGAGGGGAAGAGGACAGGTCAGACTCGTAAGTGAAGTAAGGCGGAGGAAGGAACAACTATAGGTACGGGGGACCTAAGACAGAAGTCGGGGAAGGACGAAACTGGAAAGAAGGAATCCCTGACGTCAGTAACGCTGAGAATAGAGGGATACTTATGACGGACGAGAGAGAGGGATCGGGGGAGGAGAGTGGTTCGGAGGTACTGTGCAAAGGTAGTCGAGGACACACAAAGGAGACTTTATGGGAAGGACACGGGAAGGTGAATCCTTAAAGACTTTATCTGCCCCTGTCACGTCGAGGGTCTCTACTGGACCCATTATCGACCCGAAACCTTAATTTTATTGAGGTCAAGTCACTGTTGAGAAGTACAGGATAGACTACTGAATGGACGGTACGGAGTGGAAGAGGCAGATTCATCACTCCTCATGTCGTCACATAGACAGAGTGTCCTGACAACACTCCTAATTCAATTTTTTTGTGTTTACTTTGGGAATTGTGTAAGACCAAGGGACAGTCGTGGGACATAAATACTACTGTACACCCATATCAGTAATTCTACATATTACCAATGACAATCGGATTCAAGTATTTCGACCGTTCATAATGTAAACCTCGAGTACCGAATTCCCCGTCTACTTTGTCCCTGTGACCCGTCGTAAAGATCTCCCCTAAGAGACGTCTCCGTCCCGATTCCCTTGGTCCCTCTCTACCTCTCCCTCCGGGAGTCCTTGGTCGTGGGTACCCTACGACACAGGTGGGATCTGGAATCCCCTGTTCTCCTCCTCTCCAAGACCTTGCACACTCTCGACGTCGAAAGTCTCTCATCAGTGGTGATCCTCGGAGCCTTCCTGGGTCGGTCCGGTTTGGTCCGCCCTCGTCCCTCACTCGGTCCTCGGAGATGAGTCGGGGAGGGACGGGAGGAGGAAGTGTACTGGACCCCTACGAAAGGAAACCAGGACGGTGTGTCTGGACTTCGGTCTCCCTTCACGCATCTCCAGCCGGAGGTCCCGGAATCATCACACCTCTTCTCACTACTACTGGGCCTACCCTCGGGCTTCGTGACCTCTGTCTCGGTCTCGATATCCGTCCAGGCAAGAGGCGTCGGGCGCGGGACGGGTGAGACGAACCGCGCACACACGCCGCGATCCGTGGGGGGAGGTATGGACACGGGCGGAAGAGGTGCACACGTCGGAAAAGAGGACAACGTCTGGGGACTACTGAAACTACTCGAGCACCACGCACAACGTGTGCACGTTTACACAAACGGAGGGACGTCCGTCTATCGCACGTTCCGTCCCTGGCACGGAGACTGGGTAAGAGGAACCTTAAACCGTCTACTGTCGACGAGTGGTTTACCACCCGTTTGCCGAAACAGAGGGTCGACGAAACGAGGGTCGACGACCTCAAGTCTACGGTGTACCCGTCAGGGGTTCGGACAAAACGACATTTCCGTAGAGAAGGACCCGAGTCCGCGTATTACCTCTTTAGACGGACCTCGACGTTCAGGACAATCCGACACCCGTCCTCGTCCCTTTGTCTCGGTGTATCCATCAAGTCATTTTCAGGAAGAAAAGGTCTCAGTTTTTCCGTCTGGTCCTGTGTATGAGATCCGGGGAGGTTCTCGGTGACCCTTGGGTCCAGAATCGACGGGAGTTGGGGGACCCTCACCCGGGTCTACCGGAGTACACATGGACGTACGTCGTAGACTTTGGGACACTCGACAGTTCCCGAATCGGACTCGTGGGTGACGTCCGATCTGGGGAACAACCAGGGAGGTGTAAGAGTACTTAGGAATGACGGTCGGGCTTGTTGTCGGGAACAACGAGGGAAAACTGGTTCCTGTGTCGACCCCTCGAACAGGTTCAGGGGTTTGTTCCCTCACCCTCTCGGGTTCGGGTCGGGGTAGGGTCGGAAGCACAAAGACGAGTTCTTTTGGAGTCGGTAGACCCCTGCCTGGAACGACTTCTCAAAAGGAAATCGGAAGGTACACCAACAACGACTCCAGGAAGGATCTATCGTTGAGTATCGAGGGTGTTGTTGAACCCCGAACCGTAACCAGACCATGTTGACCCCAATCGGGAGTGGACCTGTACCATCGGAATCTCGTCTAACCGGTTTGGAAGTCCTCGTCTAGAGTCTCCGGGATTGTAACGAGGTCCCTGACCGTCCTACCCCCGTACCGACACTGTCCCTGTCCGGTCCCCCCTACTGTCGGAAGTCGGACCCACACAATAGACCCTGGGAATCGGTACGTCACGTACATCACACCGGGCTCGACTCCTCCGTCTCTTTCCACCGGTCTTGGAACCCGAGGGTCCATAGAAGGATAATCTTCTCCACTCTCTTTGTCGGGAAGGAAAACCTCAGGAGTCTCAGGCCTTCTAGTGTGTAATGGTAAATTTTCGTGGTGTAGGACTTAAAGACGAAGATACGGAGACACATGTCGCCAACGGAACACACCGTGGCTCTCGGAAACTCAGTTCTCGGGACCCATGATTCGATACCGGGCACCACCTCTGACCGAGGTCTTGGTGGGAAATAACGAAAAGAGGAGAAGGACCAGAGGGAAGGAGTGAGTGGTCACCCAAAGGGTCCTAAGGAAGGGTGTATCTGAGACGTGAACTTAGGAACAGAATATCTGTTTGAGACGAAGACCCCTGGGGATCGATTGTGTCCACTGCGTCAACAGTAGTCTTCACTAATACGATACGTACACATTCCCTCTGAGGTTCGCTCCAGATCAATATAAAGAGACATTTTATCAAACACATATTTTAAAACGTAATTCCAAAATTTCTACAGGAATAAGGTGTCCAGAGATCCATAATTTAACAAAAAACCTAACTCAAAAGTCATTTATAACGCACTAATCATTTCTAAATCTTTTACTTATATTTTAATTAGTTTTGGTGTATTTATATAATATTTAAATCTATTTATTAATTATTGTGTTCTTCATTTTACAATAACCTTTACCTAAAAATGATATGAAGTATATCGGAACATACTTAAATGCATCATTATCTTAACTCCGTAGTAAAGATAAGGATATAACATTTATCTGCAATCGAGACGTTTTGGAGTCATACTTTTCTCCGTCCTTACCTACTTCAAAGGAATGTGATGAGTTATGAAATTTGACGAAAGTCCAATATACAGTTTTCAGTATTACTAGATAGTACCTTTTAATAAAATTAAGAGATGGTCGACTGTTGACCCAATCGAGTATAAAGTTAGGAACAACTTTCGTTTTGTAACCTTTGGAGAGGAGATCACTTTTCAAATACACGGGTCAGTAATCAGTAAACGAAAGAGTTGTGACTGTGGTTATCAGGTTTAGTAAATAACTAAGTAACTCCGGTAACTGCACGGGTGACCGAAATTCGGGGTCCTGTCCAGAGACATCATGTTCAGTCCTACCCACTCTCCTTACGGAATTAAAATACTTCATCTTTCCGAGTAAATTGTCCCTCCCTCCCTTTCCTTATGTCGGTCTCGATCCCGTTCAAGGTCCCCTTACTTAAGATTCCTTTCTTATGGTACCCTCCACTCCTACGTCTTTTACTACAGGAATTTTGACAAGAAAGGTCCCCATACGTTTGGGGTCTGATTTCTGGTGACTGGATATATCATTCGAATCCTATCACGGTCCTTCTGTACCACTCAAGTTATTTATACTTGATACTAAAATAATAATAACTTTGACATTTAATCGGTCGTTTATCATCCATAAATCACTTGTGTCACGTCTTTCTCAAGTCAATGATTGTTCCCCAACCTAGTCTATTTGGTTTTCTTGAGGGGTTTCGACTCTGAGACAGTAGGACCAGACCTCGGACGTACCCAGTGGAGGCAGTGTCTAGTGAAGTTCACGTCCTCGAACTTTGTTGACAAAACAAACGTCTAGTCCTTCCACTGGACCTGAGTCGACTTGTCAAGAAGACCGGAGTTGACCTAGTGAATGCGTCGAAGTCGGACGACCACCCGTGACCCCGGACCGACGAAACCCCGGAGTCGACCCTGCAGAATACAGGCAAGGTACACCAAAGTGGAAGGGCATCCGATCGGTCCGAACAGACACACCATTGTCTTCTCAAGAGACGTTACTCTCTCTCTCTCGTGTTCGGAGTTCCGTGTCCCGGAAAATACGAAGACGAACACTAAGAAACCGATTACAAGGTAACCGGTTTCGAGTAGCGTACCGGTTCGAACCACAGTCCCATCCTCCCTCAATGTATTCGTACACCTCTCTATCTTCTATAATTACACACTAAGTGACCCCGGTAACTATATTGTGAAAGGACGTGTTGAGGTCCCGGGACACCGACAAAGTCGAAATGAAGATAAACTCCATTCAAGTTGTCACTCGAATCTAACCTGTGAATAATCCTATTAACGGATCCATAAGAATAAAAAGGAGAAGTCGATCTTAAAAAAAAAGGGGGACTTCCGATGGATGACACCTCTTACAGTAACGTTTTTTTTTTTTTTTTTCTAGTAGAAAGGGTCCCGGAGGAAAGTCAGGACCTTCTCGAAACTAGTATCTTTCTTTTGGGTGAAATATCTCTCCTCGTAGATTCACCTTTGTTCAACGGGACTCTTACGAAAGAGTATTGATTCCGTCTCGAGACTCTAACCCAGTAAGGTCCTGAGAAGTCTAATCTTAGGTTGAGTTGAACCGAACGGTTTTTTTTTTTTTTTTCTCGTGCCCCCGATACACTGGTCCTTCAGGCTCCAAGTGCCGAGGTACGGACCGAACCAGGTCCACAACTTGCTACAGTTCACAGGCACCGCAGGAACGACACTCAGAGGACACGAGTGGGTTTCTATTGGACCTCTCCGCCAATCACGTTTGTGACCCACTGTGGACCGGTGGGCGTAAAGGATCGTCAAGGCCCCGTGTGCACAGGTTCCGTCACATAAATGGTAGACGTCAAGGCCCCGTGTGCAAAGATTTCAGCATAAATGAATGGTAGAAGACAAAGAAGAAGGAAAGTGTCACTCTGTGATAAACCACTTTACGGGAGTCTTGTCCATTCTTATAAAAGAAGGAAAAAGGTACATTTTAGAAACGACAAAATGAAAGAAGACTACAATGGTTCTTTAACAAATTTAAGCATACAAATAGAATTCCAGACGTATAATCAAATATCTAGCTGGATTTTTGTACATAAGACGTACGTGAGTGTACACAGGTCTAAAGTCTGATACCAAGAGTGAGGGTCTCCCCGGCCACGTGTGCACTGAGTACGACCGGGTTACACGGACGACCTCCTCCGAACCGTGGACGAGGGGTCACACCCTTCCCTGACCGTCTACCTGACTTGGTGGAACTACGGAAGACTGGTGTTTGTGAGGACTAGGGAAGGTGGTTACGGATGAACAAGACACGGGATGAGATGTGTTACACAGGTAATCACTACCGACACGGTTCTCCGGTCGGAAAATCACCTACCCTGTGTGGAACGTCCATTGTTATCAACATCATCTGTGACGTTTGAGCTCTCATAAATCTTTAAACTCTGAAAAAAGGGTCTGTCCTACTCATTCTAGTCAAAGAGGGACGAGAAGAAGGGACGGTTATTCGTATTGATAGTTAAGACCTTTATTATATTCTCTGGTTGTTTCCTCCTGAGACTTTCCATCATTCTTCTTTTAATACTCTCCGTTTCCGTTTCTTTTTTTAGAATTTTTGTTGGTTTCTCTTTGTTAAATAATGGATGTCCCTTTGTGTCTGAACTTACTGTCACGTAAAAAAGTAGATTTAGGCACCTCCCGTCTTTCTTCGTCGCGTAAAAAGACATGTTTGTCATTGTTCTCTCCACCATCAATTATAGTTTATTCTATAGGACATTCTGTTCTTTATAATGATTTCTGCTTCTTCCTTCAAAAAAATTAATATTTTCTACTTGAGTAGTCCTACTATACTGTACAACGGACCCGGATCGATGTCTCGGAGTTGTATGCCTTTTGTTTTTTGCCTTTTAACTTTCTAAAAGTTAATAAGATCTCGTTGTCGACCTTCACGGTTACGAGGTGAGAGTCATTAACTATCTCATGGATCCGTCTTTTAGTTGGTCCTGTGTCTTCTACTTCGTTAAAATGCACTGTTCATTCTTACTAAACGGGTCACTAACGTATTATATAAGAAGAGTTCACATAATCCTTGTAAGAGATCCTATCTGGTATATGATCCAGTATTTTGTATAGAAATATTTTAACCCATAAAATAAATACATTCTTTAGTATGGTTCAGACAGGAGACTGGTGTTGTCTTAATTTATTTTTAAGCACTGTCTTTCTTTAGACCCTTTAAGGAGTTACAAAACTTTCAAGTTTGTTGTATGAAAATTTATGACACACCCAGTTTCTTCTTCAGTTTTCTCTTTAATCTTTTATAAAACTTAATTTATTTTTACTTTTGTGTCGTATAGTTTTGAGTAACCTACGTCGATCTCGGTGTCCGACGTCGATCTCGGCGTCCTACGTCGATCTCGGCGCGAGTACATTCTTAAGTACCGGGAATCCACGGTTCTAGTCTGTTCTTCTTTCCAGATTTCAGCCACGCAATTCGAAAGTGGTATTCTTTGATCTTTTTCTTCACACTCACTTTAGACTTCATTCTTCTTCTTTCTTATATCATCTCTAATCCCAATCCCAATCCCAATCATCTCTAATCATGTCTTTAGTTATCGTACCTTTTGCGTAAGTGCGCTCGCGCGTGCGTGTGTGTGTATGTGTCTCTCTTCATAGGCACTTTAGTCTCAACCAAGAAACATTTCCAGTCACCTGGGCTGTTTGGAATTCAATCTAACAGGTGCTTTTATTTTTCTTTCTTCTTTTGGTTAATGGTTTTAATCCTTCCTTTTTTCCTCAAGGATGTTTGGGATATTTTTAATTTTCCAATATTATGAATATTAGGTTTACATAAGATTGTTTAATCTGTTGCATCTACTTTACCTTTTTAAGGATCTTTTTGTTTTTAAAAGGTTTTGACTAAATTTTTATTTCGATATTAGACTTATGTCTCTTCCGTTACCATGGGGTGAGGTCATGAGAACGGACCTTTTAGGGTACCTACCTCCTCGGACCACCCGACGTCAGGTACCCCAACGACCCTCAACCTATACTGACTCGCTGAAGTGAAAGTCAAGAGTGAAAGTACGTAACCTCTTCCTTTACCGTTGGGTGAGGTCACAAGAACGGACCTCTTAGGGTCCCTACCCCCTCGGACCACCCGACGGCAGGTACCCCAGCGTGTCTCAGCCTGTGCTGACTTCTCTGAATCGTCGTCGTCGTCGTCGTCGTCGTATTAGACTTATTGGACATTATTCAGTTCTTTGATTTAACAATCGTTTTGTGATTTTTTGAGCATTTATATTATCATTACTTTTCCTCATGTAAGTGTCTATGTCTCTCGTTTGCACCATCAGTCACACCTCTCCCTGCCTCCTCCCCGTTCTATCCCCATTTCCCAATTTTCCGTGTTTGACAAGACGTATTTCATCCACATGGCGTTCCTATATACCTTGTTGTGTCCCCTATGTTGGTCACCAAAAGGGGTTATAAAATATTATTCATATTTACCCTATATTGGAAATTTTTACACATAGTGATACAGCATATGGACGTTGAACCAATCCTAGCATGTCGTTGACATGGAGTTAAAATTTTTACTCGTTTTTCTAAACTTATCTATCAAGGGATTTCTTCTGTACATTTACCGATTGTTCGAGTACTTTTACACGACGTATAGTAATCATAGTTTGTTCACACTAATTTTGGTGTTACTTACGGTGCGGCGGTTTGCGGGTGACGTTACGACACCATTTTTTCCGTCACAGTCTACGACCGGCCCTACACCACGCCGACGTATAACGACCCCTCGTACATGTTACCACATCGGCGAAACCTTTCTGTCACGCCACTAAAGAATTTTGTCATCTGTATCTGAGTCGGTATGAGTGATAATAAATAAACCGTTCTCCTTTGAAAACATCTCACTGTCTCTACAAGATTTGGACATAACTCCGTTACCAACATGTTGAAATATTTAGATGACTTTAATAACTTAGCATACGAATACTAGTCCCTTAAAATACCCCTCATTTAATACGGTGTTCACCCGGAATCTTTCGTAGTGATGTTTGTTTCGGTCACCTCCACTACCTCAAGGTCAACTCGACAAAGTTTAGGACTTTCTACTACGACACTTTCACGACGTGAGTTACACGGTCGTTTAAACCTTTTGAGTCGTCACCGGTGTCCTGACCTTTTCCAGTCAAAAGTAAGGTTAAGGTTTCTTTCCTTTACGATTTCTTAGGAGTTTGATGACGTGTTAACGTGAGTAGAGTGTACGATCATTTCATTACGAGTTTTAAGAGGTTCGGTCCGAAGTCGTTATGTACTTGGCACTTTAAGGTCTACAAGTTCGACCAAAATCTTTTCCGTCTCTTTGGTCTCTAGTTTAACGGTTGTAGACGACCTAGTACCTTTTTCGTTCTCTCAAGGTTTTTTTGTAGATAAAGACGAAAGAACTGATACGGTTTCGGAAACTGACACGTCTAGTGTTATTTGACACCTTTTAAGACTTTCTCTACCCTTATGGTCTGGTGGACTGGACGGAGAACTCTTTAGACATACGTCCAGTCCTTCGTTGTCAATCTTGACCTGTACCTTGTTGTCTGACCAAGGTTTATCCTTTTCCTCATACAGTTCCGACATATAACAGTGGGACGAATAAATTGAAGATACGTCTCATGTAGTACTCTTTACGACCTGACCTTCTTTGTGTTCGACCTTAGTTCTAACGGTCCTCTTTATAGTTCTTGGAGTCTATACGTCTACTGTGGTGGGAATACCGTCTTTCACTTCTCCTTGATTTTTCGGAGAACTACTTTCACTTTCTCCTCTCGCTTTTTCAACCGACTTTCGAGTTGGAAGTCTTTTGCTTCTAGTACCGTAGACCAGGGTAGTGAAGTACCCTTTATCTACCTCTTTCTCACCTTTGTCACAGTCTGAAATAAAAACCCCCGAGGTTTTAGTGACGTCTACCACTGACGTCGGTACTTTAATTTTCTGCGAATGAGGAACCTTCTTTTCAATACTGGTTGGATCTATCGTATAAGTTTTCGTCTCTGTAATGAAACGGCTGATTCCAGGCAGATCAGTTCCGATACCAAAAAGGACACCAGTACATACCTACACTCTCAACCTGACACTTCCTCAGGCTCGCGGCTTCTTAACTACGAAAACTTGACACCACAACCTCTTCTGAGAACTCTCAGGGAACCTGACGTTCCTCTAGGTTGGTCAGGTAAGACTTCCTCTAGTCGGGACCCTAAAGAAACCTTCCGTACTACGATTTCGACTTTGAGGTCATGAAACCGGTGGAGTACGCTTCTCAACTGAGTAACTTTTTCTGAGACTACGACCCTCCCTAACCCCCGTCCTCCTCTTCCCCTACTGCCTCCTACTCTACCGACCTACCGTAGTACCTGAGCTACCTGCACTCAGACTCACTTGAGACCCTCTACCATTACTTGTCCCTCCGGACCGCACGACGTTAAGTACCCCAGCGTTTTTCAGTCTGTGCTGACTCGTCGACTTGACTTGACTTTAATACGGAGTCCTTTTTAAAAAAAAAATTCGTATACGGGACTTTTCCGAGGTCATAACCGTAAAGTCTGTGACCTTCTCCAATACCGAGCCCCCTGCGGTATCCGACACCTCTCCAGTCGGACGGTCACAAAGAACCTTGAACGTAGATCGCAGACCGGAATTTAGGAATCGTTCACCACGCCCTCAGACGAAGGAAGGGAAGGGAGTAAAGGGGAGTCAACGTAGATAAGACTCGACCACGACTACAATATTCATGTCACTCCTACAGTGGGATCGGGGCACCCGTAATCTCGAACCAGAGGGGAGTCAGGACGTTTCGGTCTCCAGTCTCTACTCGTGTTCCAGGGTGAATTTACGACGGCGGAACTGGGCGACCACGGCAGTCGCTCTGACCCACGGACTCGATTCGAGCAGGGCGCTGGACAGAGGACAACCCGGTCGGGTGTCTAGACGGAGACCTTTTGGACGGAGAGAGTGGCATGGGGTCCTGGGACGTCCCTGACCTAGACGGGAGAATGTGGACCCGCGAGAGGACCGAACGTGAGTCGAAAGACATTTCTTGGAGTACGACTAAACGAATCACGTCCGACACGAGACGGTGCCCCGGAGAGGACACTTGGCCAGTCGGGAACGGCAAAACTGACCGGAACTGGACTTGACACGAGACGGCGATATCGGGTCCGCAAAGAAAAAGGACAGGGACAACACGGTCCCTCGAGGGTGGAGACCCGAGGTATTAGTCACGATACCGTCGCCCGGGGACCCGGGGAGTTCGGTGCTGACCCTACTTACAGACAGAAACAGGAGACCGGTGAAGGAGGATTCCCTCTTACCCGTCTCTCGCGTCCGTCCCCTCCCCGGGAGTCCTTCTCCGGCGCACGACCGGAACTCCGACACCAGGGGCTCTCGCTCCGGAACGGTCCACTGACCCCGGCTTGTACCCCTGCGATCCCCTAAGGAACTGAAAAACTCTCTTCAAGTTTGTCCTCCTTTTGTTCAAAGTAGAAGTACACACGGCCGGGACTTCAGCCTTTGACGGCAGAGGACCCTCCCGCCGGAACTGGACGTCTCGACCTCCTGACAAGGAAAGGGTGCCGCCTAGTGGGAGAGGGCCTCGTCTGTGAACCCGGAATCGCTCGTAGAGTCCCGCGACGTTCTAAAGTCGATAGACCTCTCGTCGAGTCGCCTACTGACACTTTGACATGGGGTTTCGAGGTCTTTTAGCCTAACCTTTACGTTCCGGTGACTAAAGCACCTACATACTACACGAGGGTGAGAGTCGACCTTTTAGGGAACCCGTCTCCTCGGACCACCCGACGGCAGATACCCCAACGTGTCTCAGCCTGTTCTGACTTCGTTGAATCGCCGTCATCGTCGTCGTCGAGGGTGTGGCACTGAGGAGGAGCCGCGTGAGTCCCCGGAGGGAAGTTCAAGTCAGTTCGACAGTTCTCCCGCCTGCCCCGTGTTTTTCCGTCAAGGGTCGGTCGTGTAAAGGACTGGAAAACGAACTTGAGCAGAATACGTGAACTCTATTATTTCATAGAGGTTCACCCTCTTTAATTCCACCCGCAATACAATAGACACGACTATTGTCAATGTCGACTTCAGCAGGTTCGAAAGAAGTACAAAAGACCACGTTTGTGAAAGAGTTCCTATCTGTCCAGTTGTCTGAGAAATGTACAACCTATTTAATATCCGTGTCGAAATGATGCAAAATACTCGAATGCAATTTCGTAAAAAGTCAGAAAAGACTTTGTAGTCTTAAAATATTTGTCAAATTTTGTATGAAGTGTTAGCTTCATACCCTAATGATTCACTAAACAAATCCCAGAACCTCTCTTCCGTCTCTACACTAAAGTTTCTCTTATATTTCTATACACGAGGTTTGACCCCATACACTGATCAACGAAGCACACATAACGTCGGTCGACTTCGGATCACTTATCCTCGTCACAATATCTTGTAAATAAGGAAGACACTTCCCGGCAGACGACACTACCAATCTCTCAGACACCGGTCCGTGGGAGTCAAGTGTACGGTCGAGACGGTGTCTGACGACACACGGAAACCGATTAAAAAGTTGGAGAGACTATTTTACTCCCGTTAGTATCGAGATCGTCCATTCCTCAACCCTCCTAAAGTTCTCAACCAGACATATTTCACGAAGGTTGTCTATTCACCACTCGAGACACGTTTATCAGGACAATAATAAGTCAGTCATGAATACTCACAAAGAAGACATCCGAACATTCCGGGAAACTTACTCACACTTTATTGTGGTCGGGTGCGGAACTCCAGACCCTCTGGGTCTCCTTGGTCCGCCACCGACTCGGCACCGGTGTCGCGACAGCGCCCGTGGGTCGCCCCCACGAGGGTTCGGACAGAGTCCCAGAGGACCCCGACTCCAGACCCGGCCCAGAACCTCCAACTCAATCTCGTAAGGTCCTCTTCTCCCTACCCCCGTCGTCGTGTATCCTCACCCCGCCCTTCTCGTGCCGACCCCTTCCCCAAAGCGGGCGTCCCACTCCCTAGAACCTCTAAGTCCCGTCTTGTCGTCCGTCCACTCCGACCTCCACCACCGTCCCGTCTAACGTCTCCCACCGTCAGTAGCATAATTTTCACTAGTGTTTCGGAGTACATAATGTACGGACCGCGTCACGATTCGTGCCCTGTGTGTGGTAGAAGAAGACCGGAGTGTTGTTGGGGTACTCACCGACGACACTAATAGGGGTAGGATGTCTACCCTTTGGTCAGGGTTTTCTCACACCTACAACCACTCCAGAGGACTGGTCACTCCCGTCCTTGTCATGCCGATGGTCGGGTCCGGGGGACCGAGACCCCGAGTGTGCGACCGGGTCCGCAGGACCCCCCGAACCCAGACTGACACTCTCGAGACCTTAACCGTCAGTGTCTTTACCTGCTCTTCACCCACGACGTCCTCTCAGTCCCGCTGCCTTCCCCTCCGCCTTCCCCGCACCGACCTCTACTGACGTCGCCGAGACGGAGAAGGGCCGAGGCCTTTCAGGTCACTCGAGGCCAGTGTCCGTAGCTAAACATCCACAGAAGGGAACACTGGTGTAGGTCGACTCGTCCGGTCCCCCACTCCCGACCCTGCTGTCCGAGGGCCACACACAGAGGACCAGAGCGAGGGACGTAGGGACTCCTGTAGCGACACGACAGAATAGGACCGGGTGGGCCCCCGAGTCCGAGTGGAGGGGGGAAAGTCTCGGGGTCCGTCTCCGTCCGTTCCCCTTCTGCCGGCACCACTACCCTAGACCAATAAGGACCTTATTGTGCTTTTCGGAGGTGGACCAAAACCGTAGTCGACCTTGATACGGTGGACGATGCACCACCGCACCCTCGTCAGAGAGTCGAAGACACCCTGATCCAGTGAGAGGTGGTTCACCCGTAGTCGAACGGAAACAGGACATCGAGTCCCAACAGTACTCCCAAATTACTCTATTATGGCCGACACCTGATTAAGGAGTATTAATGAGTAGTTCACGGGCACATGGAGACACCGGCTTGTGAACTACCCCAAATAAAGATTAGGAGTATTTTTCGGACGATCCATGTTTAATGAGAGGGGTCTGATTCTCGTACTCATTTTGACGGTTGAGCATCTACTTATCGATCGGGAGATATGATAAATGTCTGGAAACCTAACGTTCACGTCTACCAGGATGGGTTCTCTTCCGAACCGACCGAGGACCGGCCCCACGACGTCCCACACCCGGAGGTGGTCCCCTGTGACCCGGGAGCCCCGGCACTGAAGACAGGGGTCGGAGGGGGGTCCGTCGCGACGGAGGTCCAAAACTACGCTGAGGTCGGTCAGGACGAGGGGGGTCCTTTCCTCTCCACCGAGTCCTCGGAAGTGGGTCCGGAGTACCTCCTGAGCAGAACGAAGGGGTCCTTCGTTTGTGTTAACGTCAGTGACGACACCCTGGTTGGACTTGGCACGAGATACCGGTCTCGCACTCCAACACGACTCGTCCCCAACCCCCAGTCACGGTGGGTTTGCCCAGGGAAGTCGGCATCTTCCGTCACTCACCTACGACCCGTCTATTGGGGTCCCTAGAGAAAAACGGTATTACGAATACTGGGTTTCGGTTGGGACGCACCTTTACCACTTATAATTCCTTCGTGGAGGGTCAGAATGGTCAGCCACAAGTCTCTAGAATTTGAATTTTTGATTTGGATTCGGACACACGTCTGAGGCACTCTTGACCGTCCCTGACGTTTCCTGCTCGAGAGTACTGTTCTGGTCGTCTTGGAGACTCCACTACATTTGGTAAACACTACTTTCCGGTCCCCCTCCGGACCTGTCCTTCCACGGAACCGTTAATGGAGTGTTTCCTCGTCGAGAATAGGACTACGAGAAGCGTTTTACGTACGTTCTTCCAGCATACGTCTTTCACTACGTAGTCCTGGGGGTCCCAGACGTCCAGGAAACATGCACGAGGGTGGGACCACGTCTAAAGACTCTTGAGACGGTTCAGGTCGGTCGAGGGACAAGTTCCTCTCGTCTAAGGTATTATTACTACTATGGCTACGACCATTCTGTCAGTATCCGCTGTGGGTAAATCACGAAGATGAAAGGTCTCCATCAAGACACACAAACTGTATCACACTACATAAATACTCTTTTTCAGAAAAGTTCCTTTCGTGGTAAGAAGGTGGAACTCTCACTTCAAGAGGTCCGACATGTCTCGAGGACCGTACCTGACACCTACTGGAACACACCGTCACCTTCGGATACCTCGCGGAAGTCTTTGGAGTTCGGTCTACAGTTCTTCGAGTGGGACAAACGTGATCAGGAACCGGAAATAGCTACCGTCAACTGGAACCACTCCCCCCCGGGCATTGACGTTTACTGTCACTCAACGATTGTATCGACAGCACTGGGTGTCGGGGGATGTCTGGGATCGTGAGTCAGGCCGGAGAGAATGGTCCTGTCTCGAGAGTCGTCGACGCAAATCATGTCTGACCTTTACGTCACTTTACGACTACTGCGGAAGACGATGGAAGAGAAATCCTTCGACCAAATTCGGGTCTCGTCGGAAAGACCTAGACCGAGATAGCTGGAAGAAGGACGGGATCAAAAGAACGAGAGACAACAGACCCGACCCGGGTCTCAGGAACGAAGTCCCGGACCGCCGTCTACCTTGACCAAGTCTAGGGTCACACGGACGGAACTGGGGAGACTCCGAAGCAAAAGGGTAGATCCTCCCAGTCTCCAATGCCGATAGTCCATGAAAAGTGTCACGGAACGCATCCCCTCTGACTATTTACGTTTATTTTCCTCTATAGTGTAAAAAGAAAGAATTTACTCTCTTTAAAGAATTTGACTATTTAGACCCCAATTTTTCCTACTTTTGTACTTATACGAATGGGTAACTGGTTCACCGATATTTTATCATGATTGAACAGTCTTTAGTAAAACTATCACCCATAGCTTATCGGAAATTTTACTGGGAAAAAAAGACTTGATTATGAAGATCCAGATTCTTAAGTTTTTTGTCTTCAGATTCTTACCTTTTGGTAATACGTTTTTATATAAATATCGTTACAATAAGTATATAGTTTAACCCTTTGTCTACGAATCTACGACCCCTTTCCGATTCATCTGACGTCGTGCAGAACAGTAATCTTATCATCCTCCCATATCGTTAAACCTTTTACATCTAATTCATTTTCTTCCTACGTCTTAACATTATGTCAAAATAAAAATTTTTTTGTTACATCTTCTCGATCCCTTCTCAACTTTAAATTTAGGTACGTTTTCAAACGGGTACCTACAACGATCGTCGACAAATAAGTATTAGAGGTTTTGAACCCTCGTTGTTTCTACAGGAAGTCATCTACTTACTTATTTGTTTGAGACCATGTAAGTTTGTTACCTTATAATCAACTGTAATTTCTCTCTACTCGATAGTTCGATACTTTTCTGTACCTCTTTTGAATTTACGTATAAAGATTCACTCACTTCGGTCAGACTTTTCCAAGTCTGTTACATACCACAAGACCTTTTCCGTTACGATACCTCTGTCATTTGTCACCGACGGTCTCTACCCCCTCTCCCTACTGATCCACCTCGTGTCTCCTTAGACCCCTGCACCTTTGATAAGACATGGAATGAGATCCTTACCTATGTGATATTTAAACAGGTTTGGGTATCCTACATGTGGTGGTTCTCACTTGGGATTAATTTGTCACTGGAAACCCACTATTACTACACAGTTTCATCAAAGTAATTAATAGTGTTTATGTGGGAAGACCACCTTCTTCAAGTACTGCACCGACCCGTCACCGGACAGACTTTAGAGACATGGAAAACGAGCCAAAACAACACTTGTGTCTTGACGAGTTTTTTCTTTATTTTGTATCTTCTCCCTTTTCTGACCTTTATAAATGTTTCCAATGCTGTCTGAATAACAAAAACAAAAGTACAGACATTAATGGTAAAATTTTGTACTTGTACGTAATTAAATATTACCTTTCTTTTCTTTCGTAAAGTTCTCAAATTCTACGATCCTTTAGTTCGACATGCACACCAACACATAAATTTGTTAGGGCTCCCAAAGACTAGGGAAAAAGGGAGAATCACCGGTCCCAAAACATTTGTGTGTAAGGAAAACCGATAAACACTTAAATGTGTCAACTGGAATAGGAATTTCAGTACCGGTCAATCTCAAAGACGGGCTATTTTTATTCGACAGAAACCCCTGAGAACCACACTTGATACAAGAATCTTTAAAGGGGTGATCAGTGACACACTGAGTCAGAAACAATAAAATTTTGAGACGACGACGACGACGACGATTCAGCGAAGTCAGCACAGGCTGAGGCACACTGGGGTATCTACCGTCGGGTAGTCCGAGGGGGCAGGGACCCTAAGAGGTCCGTTCTTATGACCTCACCCCACGGTTCGGGAGGAGGTCCCCTAGAAGGGCTGGGTCCCTAGTTTGGGCGTAGAGAATACAGAGGACGTAACAACCCCCCCAAGAAATGGTGATCGTGGTGGACCCTTCGGGGACATGTTAGTGTACCAAATCATTAAATTTTCAATTTATTAATTAAAATTTTGATATACACGTCACTATTAAGAGGGACAGGTCAGAAGATAGAGAAATCAAGGAGTCGTGGGCGTAAGATTCCTTATGAAAAATTTAAGAGATTACTTATAAAGGTTTCAAAGAGATACGAACACATGTATTTATGATTATATATAGTAAAAGAGGAAAAAAATTATGTTTTTCACTGTGCAAAATGTGTAACAGGTTGTGGATCGGAAAAGTGAGTTGTCACCCAGAAAGGAATAGGACCATATTCATCGAAGGAGTAAGGTCAAAGTTTCCTGGGAGACACACGCAAATGCCTAAGCGGTATTAAGGGAAGGGGTCAGGGCACGACCACCTGTCAACCCAACAGAGATTAGATAACGACAATGGTTATCGTGCTATTACTGAATATACCTGGATAACATGGGTACGTTCTTATGGGTGTCTTAGTTAAGGGTCTTCACTTTGACGGTCCAGTATCTTATATTTGGAAAGATTAAGACTATCGGGACACTAGGACTAACGACTTAATGAGACGTAGTCCTTCCCAAAGGTGAACATGGGGGTTATGAAGACTCACGGACTGAGGAGTGTGGGAACGGTTTTCTCACAAGACGGAATTCAGACTATCAACGGTAAGACTACACACGTCTTTCCTTCACGTCATGTAAAATTAAACCTAAGGAGAAAGAACTCCTCCAAAATCGTGCAAAAGGATCCATACTCGGAAAGGAGAACCCACTTTTGACAAATGGTGGAAGCAAGTAAAACCAATAACCCAGTATAAAATTACCTAAAGATCTGCAGGACACATAGTACCTCTATCGGAGAGAGCCATTGACATGAACGGACCGGCTAATACACAGGCTCCTGTCCTCTCCGTGCGAGGAGACCCGACAACCTCGGTTATCCTACGTGGACTTTACTCCGACTACCGGCAAGTTCCTTCACACACACGGGACAGTGCGGCCACCGGGACCGTCGTCCAGAGTGCAGGCCGGTCAGACCCGAACGTCAAAGACACAACACACGAATGTTTGACACCGAATCCCGTTCGGTGAACCGTAGAGACTCAGAACCATAAGAATGGACATTATATTCCGAATGGGTAATGAAACCCAATATTACCTATTGTGTATCTTATACTATGATGTCACTAATACATTCATTGGTGGGTCTACTCACTTTCGTGAGTGGTGTGAGGACTCCTAGTAAAGGTCGAGACGGAATATCCACTGCCACGTCGCCCTCCTATACCGGTTAGTGCCACCGGGGCCCCCAGGGTCGACGTCAAGGGGTCCCAGGAAAGAGTGACCGGGTCCCCGACGAGACAGAGTCCTAGCACTTGGTGTTTCCGTACACGTTCCGTACGACCACAATCCCCTCGAGTTCTTCAAAAATCACGAGAGACTTGTGGGATGACCACTATATCGGTCTGACTCATCTGGGTAATTGATGCACATTTGGTGATTAGATATGTAGGGGCTTGTTACATTCGTTCGACCGGGGCCCAGAGAGGTCTCTAAAACCTTGAAATGTGTAGTGTATCAGGATCGATCGAGCAGAGTAGTAGGAATCGGTTCCCAGTCATGGTTCGTAGGGACCTCTATTCGGTCTCGGTAGAGTAAAGTCGAGATTTTTCGAGGACGGAATGTATCCAGGCAGACCCAAGAGTCTTCGACGACGAACCTTGTTTCGACGGAAACGGAAGTGGACCCGGAAAAGGAAGATGTCGAGCCCCCTCTGCCAGTGTTCGCACTGGTCGAACCGAGGTGACGTCGGGTTCCTCCCGTTCTCCGCCTTCCTCTTCCGACTGCAGGGAGGGCGTCAAGGACGGTTTCCATCCCTCGATCGGTCACCAGTGGCGCACACTCGCGTCGTGGACCCCGGACTACACTCGAATCCCGCCCTCTACCTGTCTACCCCTACGTCGTCAGGACTAACACACCGGACCTTTTGAGGTGGATCTAAGAGTAGTATAGACTCGGGACAGGGACTCCGCCCGACCACCCCCCACCGCGGCGACCGGTGTGTGCCGAAGTCGTCCCTCGACGCCCCCAACATCACTCCCCCCCAGTCGGAGATGTCTGACAAGGTTTCACATAAAGGAAGACTTGATGATTGCACTAGACGCGTTTCGTCCTACCCCGTTTTCCCACAGACAAGTAAATTCCCTTTTGCAAAGAGACTAAAAAGATTCCTATTTTTGGTCCACTCGTTACATCAAACCGAAACAAGATCCCTATTTTACTCCCAATAAGAAACTGAGCTTCCTTAGTACTGTCTCGTCGTGTTTACTCCCTCTACCCGTAAAGGACTCCGTTCTTGATGTCCACAGAAATTTATCAAGGCTTTTATTGCCACCGATTAAATCCAGTATGGAGTTTCCAAAACTATATCTCAACCCTTATGTTCCCAACGGGGTCACTTATTAAATTATCGTTCTGTTCTAGGTAACATAAGGAGTCGACCCCGAGAGATCCCACAGGGGATTCGCGGGTAACTCGGGACACCGTCTTCCGTCACCACGACTCAGACTTGTATGTAGTCACCTGTCTCTCCGACCCTCCGTGCCCGGAGGACCCTCCGCACTGTGCCCACCCAGACCCTCCCTTCCCCCAGAGACGAGACCCGACCCGTCACATGACTACACCTCAGAGTAAGATAGTCCCACCAGTCACGGGATTGCTTTCTGCTTTCACTCTGAGTCTCTTGGTGCACCCTCTCGGACTGAAACCCAAGTTCAGGGTTTAGTAAATTTATGATCAGTCAATGTACTGTAACGTCCTTCTCGGAACCAAACGAGGAGGTAATTTACCCCTGTTATTCTGGAAGGGATTACTGGAGTGTCCCACCGACACTCCCAGTTTCCAGTGGTGACAGTCCCAATCACACGTCGATCCTCCTTCGGGGTCCCTTTCAAGGTCGGAGTCGGAATTGGTTCCCATGAACCAAGAGTGGACGTGTAGACTGGAGAAACATCGACCACCACAAAACAGCTGGAACAACTCCTCTCTCCTCCTGTACAGGTTTCCGATCCTCCCCTGGTGGTAAGGGGTTTCCCGTCGTCAGGTCGACAATGGACCTAGTCTTTGATTTCAAGAAGGTGCTTCCGTCCTTCCCCGGGTCTTCTGAGACACAGACACCACGAGTACCACACACCTGAGATTCCCAGGACCCTCCTCGACGTGTGATTTGGGAACTACACAAGGATGTCGAGGGTAGTGGTGGTGCAAGGTATTTGGCTTCGACAATTTCGGTGTTTCCTTTCAGTGGGACCACTCATTGGTACAAGAGACACGACAGGGGGTTCGGGGTTTGCGTGAGGCAAGGTTCCTCGTGGAACTAATTGAGTTTTGTACGAGGTTCAAGAACCACGAAGCAGGGGTTCGTTTCGGCAAGAGAGAAGAACCCAGTCGAAAACTCGGTTAAAAAGAGGTATGGATCCAGGGTCTCACCGAAAATTTTTTATGTACACCCTAACGAAAAATAGTAGGTACGAGGAAAAACATTTCTTCCTTTTTTTAGTGTGAGACCTTACTTACTTTATATTTCACCTGGTCGACCATATTTAAACAGAACTATTGGTGAGACTTCTCTGACGCCTTCTTAGAAGGTCTTATATACAACATGAAAAGTAAAACTTTATGAAAAATCTAAAAGTCTTCGCGATCTTTCTACTATGTCTTTCAAGGACAGGTGAGACGCGGGTCGAAGAGGATTCCAATTGTAGAGTGTTTCGGCACCACATAAACAGTTTTGATTCTTAAATCGGAGTCGTATATAATGGTAATTGACGTGAGGTCTAAGCCCAGTCTAAAGTCGTCAAAAAGGTGCTTACAAGAAAAAGACCACGTCCTAGGGTAGGTCCGATCGTGTACCTGCAGTGCCAGGACGGAGGAATTGGAGAAGGTCAGTCCTGGTCACGGAGTCGAGACGCCGGAGCTGCGAAATTTCCCAGTATCGACGTAAAAAATCTTACAGGGAACTAACCCCAAAGAGACTCCAAAAGATTACCAATCTTTACTCCAATACCTAAACTCCCTTCGCGTTGTGTCTTCCCTGTACGGAAAGAGAAACGCAGGGTACCGCCCCTGGACGACACTGTAAGTGGAACTGGCGAATCATTCCCACTCAGACGGTCTGAAGAAAAAGGAGGGGCAGGAGGTAAATAATCTTCAGTCAGTGATCCAGGGCCAGTGTGAGCTCTCCTCCTCTCACTTCGACGTGGAGAACTTCCCTCCCTCTAGTTTCTGGAACCTGTGTATACTTTTGGTGGTCTCAGTATCACAAAATCCCCTCTGCGTAGGTCGGGCACGTTTATCAGACAAAAAGGAACTTGAAGGTAGATGAGTAAACGTGCAAGCAGCCACCCAAAACGAACATCGTGAATAATGATACCACTCAATTACGACTAAAGGACAAAAGGAGTTGGGCGGAGACAAATGATGAATTTTCAGAAGATGTTCGCTCTCGACCGAGGGAAGAGAGCAACTAAATAAGTGATTAAAGAAATGTAGTCACACGTATGTACCTCTGAATTAAAGAAAAGTTACACACGAACATGACAAAAAGCAAAACAACGATTAAAACAAGTCGTCAACATACAAACACACTCTCTCTCTCTCTGTCTTTCTCTCTCCCTCTCTCCCCGCCTCTTTGCCCGTTCGAATAAGACTTTACACATACTTACCGTTTCGTTTCTTTGTCTTTTCTCCTCTCAAACATATACGGTCAAGTGTTTTAAATGTAATTTTGGCATCATTGACTCGGAACATCATTCATTGACCCGAAGGGACCGCCGAGTCTGTCATTTCTCAAACGGACGTCACGTCCTCTGGGTCCAAGGGACCCAGCCCTTCTACGGGACCTCCTCCCGTACCGTTGGGTCCGGTCATAAGAGCGGACCTCTTAAGGTACCTGTCTCCTTCCTCGGACCGCCCGACGCCAGGTACCCCAGTGTTTCTAAACCTGTGATGACTCGCCGATTGTGAAAGTGAAGCGAAAGTTCATTACCATAATCGTGTTCTTATCTTTATATTTGGTTTTTTTCTATTGCTTCTCGGGGTTTGAATAGACGTATACATAACAGTGAACTAAAATGCTGTCTTCACTGTAACGTCGCGTCACTTCTTCCCTAATAGAAGAGGCATATACCACTAATAGAAAAGGCATTTACCACTAATAGAAAAGGCATATACCACTAATAGAAAAGGCATTTACCACTAATAGAAAAGGCATATACCACTAATAGAAAAGGCATATACCATGGCATATATACACCATGAAGTGCGGTGTGTTTTTTAATTAATCATACTTTCCATTTTTATTTCGAAGGATTCGTATTACATAGATGTGTTCAAGTCCCGTTCGTTTCTAAAAGTTTAGACATTACAACGCTCGAACTACCAACGTCAGTCGTGGACACAGGAAGACTTAGGTCTCGCATTCCAAAATTGGTCGAATAAGTTTCGAAACAGAGCCTCCCTTTGGACTTAGAGACACGTACTGAGACTGCAGAAGAGGACCGAGTCGGAATGGGGACTGGAGAAGACACGGGTCCAATGGACGACAAGGAGACCTGTTCTACCGAGGAGACAAAAGGTTCTCTCTTGGAGGAAAAGGGACGTTACTTGACACCCAAGACAAAAGTACGTCACACTAAGGTAGACCAAGTACAGTAGTTTTTAGGGAGTGGTAAAGACGAGATAACTGATATGACCAGAACAGGAGTTTATGTCGTCGTTTTCAAAACGATTAAAGTTATCTAGACACCAGTAAGTCACCTGAAACCCTTTGAGTCAACTTGTGTCTCCGACTTTACTAGGTGAAAGAATCTCGTAGGACGTAGGACGGGTACTCTTCGTCTGAGGGGGCTATCAGACTCGAATCAGAGGGTCGAGACGTACGGCGACGTGCACACACATCCACACTCACGTAAAAAGGTCTAGAAAATAAGGATTGGGTACATAAATAGTTGTTGGAGTTCTGACCAATATCAAAACATTTAAGAGGGGTAAAATGTAAGATTCGATAAGTCCCGGACAACAAAGATTAGATTAGAGAATGGGGAACACTTTTGTCTTTGACGAGAAATAACTGCCAGGTAACTATGTACGGTCCCTATATATTCTTTTTCACGAAAAAACGTACAGTAGCATAAATTAAGAGTATCATTCAGGGAGGTAACGATCTGAACGGACACCCCTGTGTGTTTATGAGACGAATTCCTTTCGCTCAAGGATGTTGGGTGCCACCCATCGCAACGCAGAGAGTACTTCTTCCCGACGAGGGGGGCCTACCTCGTTACAGTCGTCGAGAGATCAAGTGTCGCTGTGTCACGCCGGAGGAAGTCGTCAAACCCCGGTGAGTATTTACTTCATCTAAGTTATCGTAAAAGTGTTTATTGACCGAGATTAGTGTACAAAGAAACAACACCTGAAAAAACCCTCCCCACCAATTTTGGGGGAAGTGTAGATTTAACCGGGGTGTACTCCACAAAAAAAAAAAAAAGTAAAAAGTAGTTTAAAATAAAGAAGTTAATTAAATTAACCTCTTATTAATGAAACGTTATAACACTACAAACATGGTGCGTAGTCGTACTTAGCCGGTGTCCACATGTGCACAGGGGACGTAGAACTTGGGGGGAGGGTGGAGGAAGGGCTGCGACACCTGAAAAACAAACAAACAAACTCGACCACACGAGGAGACCCTGTCTCTAGGAAGAACTAAACGTGTCTTTCATTCAGTCCCGTCAGTATATACGTCAAGTTTTACCTAAGAAACAAAATACCTTTATAGGTATTACGACAATAATTTATGGTTAAAAGGACAGGAAACTAGTAAATTCTATACTTTTCTGAATTTTACAAAATTTGGTTTAAAAGGTCTTTACTCAGTTAAACTTCGTGGACGTCGTTATGTGTCATTTCCTTTCTTGACTGAAACTCACATGGAGACGGACTAGTCGTCGAATCTCAGTTTTTACGGTCCGGATCGCAGATGTCCAAAACCAATTATAATTCTAAATAAAAGGGTCATCCGGTCCTAACTGGAGTCAGAGTTAAACCAGCTATAAATAGAGAGTCTAGTTATTCAGAACTACCGTCGACTTTGATGTCAGTTATCGATGGACAACTGAGTGTGTCCGGAACCACCCATTAAATCTTTTATTAAATCGTTGTAGATAAGAAACCCTAGCCCATGGTCAAATCCACAAATTAAGATATTGACGACGTAAAACGGTCATTCAGGTATTATGTCACAAAGGACCTCACCAGTCCCCGGTGTCTCGAGAGGTCGGGGGGTCGGGGAGAAAGGTCTCACTACAACTGTGTACGAGTGGGGTTCTTTCGTTGGACGGGTGACGGAGGTGACTGAGTAACCGTTCTTCCTTCTTAGAGGCAAATAACTCGTAAATGACACATAGTCGAGGAGACAATCCTCGAAACGTCCGAGGTAGAGGGAGTAGAGTTGGTGTGTACGGTTGAGAGTCGTCTGGGAGCCTGAGGTCCGTCTTTACTGTCCGGACCCAGGAACGCAAAAGTAGGAGTTTCGAATTGCAGAACAGAATACAAAGGTTCTATTGTACCGTAAAACGTTCTTCATATATATGGTCTCTGATTATCACCAAACTTTCTTTTTTACTATCCTGAGTTCTTCTTTTTTCTCCACTCTTTCCGTAAAGTCTGCCAAATATTAACTCCACAGATTTGACGGAAGGGGATAAAATTGTTTTCTTGGCTTGTGTTGTTGGACAAGAGTTTTAATCGAATACTTCGGCACGGAACAGTGGTTCCCAGGAAGACTACCTGCCACACAAGGAAAACAGATTGTTGGACCTTATGACTGTTACTTAGTAATAAGGTTATATAGTCACCAAGAAGTAGGAATTCTCCGGTCCTGCGTGAAAGGGTTTCGAGTTTTACACATAGGAAGGTCAACCGCCACCCCCCTACCTGTGCCGGAAGTCCCCTGGGGACAAAGGAGGGGCACCAGAACCCTAGGGACTTTGGTGACTCTATTAAACGTGTGAAGGTCTTTTCCGACAACAGCGGAGGAACAAAGTCTTCCTCGTCTCACGCAAACTAAAGGAAAAGAACGGGATCCGGTAAATGACTAAGTCTCTGGAGCACCTCCTTCTCTTTCGTCAGAGACTACCCCTCCGCTCTGGGGTTATCGTTGTTCCTGACACTCGACCTCCCAGCCCGACCGTCGTAGGGGTCTTGCTGAGTATCTCCCACGTCGGGCCCCCGAGGACGGAGTCCCAGTGTGGAGGAGTGACTCCGAGGGGGTCACCCAGTGGAGACAAAGGAGAGAGATCTTGGTTCCGCGAGCGGACATCGTCAGACATCGATCTTTCTAGTCTGATGGGAACAAGAGATTCCTCTTTGACAGGGAACACTCGTCTTCCGACTTCTGTGCCCCTTTAGTCCTCGTAGTCCCCGAACTAATGTCGTCTAAAGGAGCACCCAGAGAACATAGGACGGAAGGGAGCCTAGGTAGAGGACGTGATCACGGACTCCCAGGAAGAGTTTGCGTCGAGGTCGGGACAGTAAAGGGACGAACTTTGTGAGGACACCAAGGGGGAACGGAGGTCCTACTCCGCGCCGAAGGACGCTCGCGGCCGACAGCAGCGACCAGAGGGCGAGGTGGGGTGGTGGGCGGTGGGACACACCGGGTCCAGGGGAGTGACGACCGGGGTACCCGAGGCAGGACGTGGACGACGGACCGGGCAGGAGGGTGTCCCGACAAGAGTGGAGGTCGTCCGTCGAGTGTATGGTGAAAGAAAGGACTCCGGAGGACGAGGAGGACGGGGTGGAGAAGTGAGTAGACCTGAGAGGATCCGTAACCACGGTGGGAGATACAGCCCCTGAACGGTTACGGTTGAGAGTACCGTGCAAAATCAATTAGACAAGATAGATTGGGGCGTTCCGTGAACAGGGACCCTCATTTGCACCCACCGGCCGGCAGTGGGGTCGACTGACGAAAGGCAGAGCCGACAGTGGGCAGGGGTCTGCCACTCCGACCGAAGGCGAGGAGGTGGAGGAGTCTCACAGTGGACAGAGACCCAGGAGAAGAGGAACTTGTGCAGCGGGCCCTCCGAGTCGTGAGTGTCCACGTTGTTGGTGGACACGTCGCGCAGTCAAAGGATTAGAGTCAGAAGTTCGGTTAAGGTGTCACCAAGAAGACTGGCGAATACTTTGTAAGGGGTCCCCCGAGGAGTACAAGGGTTTGAATCCGTGTGTTTTAAGTAGTGGAAGGGGGCCAGGACGGGGCGGATCCTATAAGGGCGACAGGTTTGAGATCCGCGGAAGAGGGGGTAGGCGTACAGGTAACCACGGGCTTCCGACAGACACTGAAGAGTCCGGGGACCGAACAGGAAAGGAGGAGGGGTCGGTGTCGACCGGGGGCACGGGTGGCGGAGGGGTAGGTAGACTGAAGTCCTGGCGTGGGGGTGGGGGACTCCCAGGAAGTCGCGGACCGGAGTGGACTTAGAGTCGTGAAGAGTACGGACTGAGTTGGAAGAAGGAGTGATCTTGATGTAGCACGGAAAAATGTTTCACTGGCAATACAAAGAGAATGACACTTCCGACATACACCATCTGTGGAAGTGAAGTCAAGTCAAGTCAGCGAGTCAGCACAGACTGAGAAACGCTGGGGTACTTAGTGTCGTGCGGTCCGGAGGGACAGGTAGTCGTTGAGGACCTCAAGTGAGTCTGAGCGTAGGTAGCGTAGTCACTACGGTAGGTCGGTAGAGTAGGAGCCACCAGGGGAAGAGGAGGACGGGGGTTAGGGAGGGTCGTAGTCTCAGAAAAGGTTACTCAGTTGAGAAGCGTACTCCACCGGTTTCACGACCTCAAAGTCGAAGTCGTAGTAAGGAAGGTTTCTTTAGGGTCCCGACTAGAGGAAGTCTTACCTGACCAACCTAGAGGAACGTCAGGTTCCCTGAGAGTTCTCAGAAGAGGTTGTGGTGTCAAGTTTGCGTAGTTAAGAAGTCACGAGTCGAAAGAAGTGTCAGGTTGAGAGTATAGGTATATACTGGTGACCTTTTTGTTATCGGAACTGATCTACCTGGAAACAACCGTTTCATTACAGAGACAAAAAGTTATACGATAGATCCAACCAGTATTGAAAAGAAGGTTCCTCACAGATCTAAAGTACCGACGTCAGTGGTAGACGTCACTAAAACCTCGGGGTTTTTTATTTCAGACTGTGACAAAGGTGACAAAGGGGTAGATAAAGGGTACTTCACTACCCTGGCCTACGGTACTAGAAGCAAAAGACTTACAACTCGAAATTCGGTTGAAAAAGCGAGAGGAGAAAGCGAAAGTAGTTCTCCGAAAACTCAAGCAGAAGTGAAAGACGGTATTCCCACCACAGTAGACGTATAGACTCCAATAACTATAAAGAGGACCGTTAGAACTAAGGTCGAACACAAAGAAGGTCGGGTCGTAAAGAGTACTACATGAGACGTATCTTCAATTTATTCGTCCTACTGTTATATGTCGGAACTGCATTAGGAAAAGGATAAACCTTGGTCAGACAACAAGGTACAGGTCAAGATTGACAACGAAGGACTGGACGTATGTCTAAAGAGTTCTCCGTCCAGTCCACCAGACCATAAGGGTAGAGAGAGTCTTAAAAGGTGTCAACTAACACTAGGTGTCTCAGTTTCCGAAACCGTATCAGTTAGTTCGTCTTTATCTACAAAAAGACCTTGAGAGAACGAAAAAGGTACTAGGTCGTCTACAACCGTTAAACTAGAGACCAAGGAGACGGAAAGATTTTGGTCGAACTGGTAGACGTTCAAGTGTCAAGTGCATAACGACTTCGGACCGAACCTCCTAAAACTCGTAATGAAATGATCGTACACTCTACTCACGTTAACACGCCATCAAACTCCTAAGAAATCGTAACGGAAAGAAACCCTAACCTTACTTTTGTCTGGAAAAGGTCAGGACACCGGTGACGACTCAAAAGGTTTAAACGTCCGTATAACTCACGTCGTGAAAGTGTCGTAGTAGAAAGTCCTAAACTTTGTCGAGTTGACCTTAAGGTAGTGGAGGTGATCGAAACAAGCATCACTACGAAAGATTCCGGGTGAACTGAAGCGTAAGGTCCTACAGACCGAGATCCACTCACTAGTGTGGTAGCAATAATAGAACCAGCACTTCTAGAAAAAACACATCAAGAAGACACATAAGAACGGTGGAGAAGAATTATAGAAGACGAAGACAATCCAGGTATGGTAAAGACAGGAAATAGCTCGGGCAGAAACGTACTTTACAAGGGAACCGTAGTGGTCTACCAGTTGGGGCTTTAGTCTAACTAATATAAGAAACGTCGGTTTCTACCTCTTCGAGATATGTCAGTTGTTTTTGTTCTGGCCCTCGACTGACACCGAGTCTAGTACTTGAGGAATAACGGTTTAAGTCTGAATTTAATTTCTTTCATCCCTTTTGGTGATCTGGTAAGTCCATACTGGATTTAGTTTAGGGAATACTAATATGTCACCTTCACTATTTATCTAAATTCCCTGATCTAGACTATCTATCTCACGGACTACTTGATACCTGTCTCCAAGTACTGTAACATGTCCTCTGTCCCTAGTTCTGGTAGGAGTACCTTTTCTTTACGTTCTTTCTTTTTACCGACAGACTCCTCCGGAATGTTTATCGACACTTTTCTTCTCTTCGCTTTTCGGTTCCTCTTTTCCTTTCTATGTTCGTAGACTTACGTCTCAAGGTTTCTTATCGTTCTTCTCTATTCTTTCGGAAGGAGTCGTTAGTTACGTTTCTTTATCTCCTTTTGTTGTCTTACCCTTTCTGATCTCCACAGAAGTTCTTTTAATCTCTGTGGTTCCCTTGTAAAGTGCGTTTCTACCCGAGTTATTTCCATCTGTGGAATCTGTGACTTTTGTGAGAAAATTTCAAAAATTTTTAACAATTTTTTAAAAAAATTAACAAATTTTTAAAAAAATTTATGTGTGTTATATTTTAAATCGTAGAATCGGTAAAAATTCATACGTCAAGTCACCACGATTCATATAAGTGTAACAACTGTTTGTTAAAGGTCTTAAGAAAAGTAGAACGTTTACGGACATGAGTACTTTATTAAGAGGTGAGAAGGGAAGGGGTCAGGGACTCTCGGTGGGAAGGTGAAAGAGATATTTAAACTGGTGAGACCCATGGAGGATAGTCATCTTAGTAAACCATAAATAGAAAAACACTAACCGAACAGAATGAATCATATTGCAACAGTTCCTAGTAAATACAACGTTGCACAGTTTTAAAGGAAGCAAAAATTTCGACTTATTATAAAACTAAATACACATAAGCAATGTAAAACAAATAGGTAAGTAGACAGCTACCTGAGAACCCTACGACGGCGTACGATACTACTTGTACCTACACGCAAGAGTGGTTGCCACGTGTTCCCGAAGGAAAAGAGACGTAGGAACGGTTGTGAACAAAAGACACATAAAAAAACATCGGAAGGATTACCCACACTTCACCACAGAGTAACACCAAAACTCAATGTAAAAGTATTACTAATCACTACAACTCGCAGAAAAAGTACACGAAACCGGTAAACATATAGAAGAAACATCTTTACAGACAAGTTCAGAAAGGGGTAAAAATTTAGTCCAAACACACACACAAACATCTACAACGAAATATATAAGACCTATAATTGAGGAAAGTACATATATTAAACGTGTACAAAAGTAGGTAAGACATCCAACGGAAACGTGAGACAACTGATACAGGAAATTACGGGTCTTCAACATTTAAAACGAATTGCGATCAAAATTTCAGTATCTGTTGAACAGGTAGTGACACAGGAGTCACCCCCTAGGCCCTAGACGTCTGACATACACCTCACCTACTTAACTTCTGTTTCTAGACTTTGACGTCGAGATCCAGGAGTCACGAGTTACACTCCAGGTCCCTGGTCGTTGCACCCGTAGTGGACCCTCGAACAACCCTTTTATCGCCGAGTCCGGGGTGGCATCTAGATGACTTAATCTTAGACGTCAAGTTGTCCCAGGGTCTACTTAGGCTACGTGGAACTGCAAATTCTTCATGTCAAGACGCATTGAATTGTCTGTCATCGGTCGAGACCAACCCAATAACGACCGTTCTGGCTCAGTAGTGACCGGAGGAGGTCTTTGTCGATATGATTGTGAAATCATTCTGTCCAGTCGGGTGAACCCTCTTACCACTTAAAAGAGCAATAGTCGTCTCTATTAATTTGTACTCTTAGACGAAGATTTCCCATAACACTGAGAGGGAGTAAGGACTTTTGGAAAGGACCTATCGAGTAGGGGTAGAGTCGAACCACATCGGGACAGCAAACCGGAAGATCCTGGGGAGTGTCAGTGTCCATCTCTTAAGACTGCACATCCCTTTACACATCGGTTCTGGGTAAACGGACCCTAAGGGAACCCAAATATTTCAGACGTTATTTGGACGGAGGAGAGTACCTTAGACTTTCTAGTCTCTTGCATTTTGACGGTCTCCTACTCCAAGTAAGGTAGTGACAACTTCCCTTGGACAGAATCCTCTCCCGGAAGGAAGACGGGTCACAGTCGGGTCCTGACTCTACGGTCGAGACAAGTCACAAAGGGACCACAGACCTTTCTTGGGGGGAAGAAGGTCGAATCAAAAATGATAGGTCTTACATGAAGATTCTGGTTTTTCTCAAAAAGAGACTAGTCATCACCTTTTCCCGAAACTCCGGGTAATCTGAGGTCACTACCTTAAGACTCTTCTAAAATTATTATTGGGTTTGAGGTCGTTTTAATAAAGGTCTCCTGTGCGTAAGTCCAAAGAACTTCCTACAAATATTATTCGACCTCTTAAAGAGAACAACAGCAATTCACACGATCGTGACCAAAGTCAACTTAAGATGTACTTTTCCTATATAATTGGACGTATTATATACTAGTATTAGAGCTAAATTTTAATTTTTCTTCCTTTTCTGGGTGTTGGTGTACTCGTTATATAGCGGGTTTCATTTTCGGAACCCTTTTTTGTTTTTGATACGAACAGGGTGCGATCAGGGTAAAAATCTCTCTATTTTTAAGATACGGGGGGAGCCATGTGTACGTGTAGGGTAATAACAGTGCCCCTCAATACATACAGCTGACCTCCCTTCTCCTCTACGGCCCCGAAGCCTTACCTACTCTCACCCCCTTTGTCTTCAGCAAAGTAAAGTACCCGAAAGAAGTCAGTCTCGCCCTCCCCGCTCGTCGACCCAGAAAGTGCTGACTCCACACTAGTGGTCCCTCCGTCCTAGTCCACAGAGTCTTCACCGTCACCCTTCTAGGGCTTAGTCCCCGAGTCGGGACTGCGGCCCAACAGTGAAGGGGCGTCCGGTCCTCCGACCAAGACCACAGGGAGACGACGGAACGCGATAGGGGTCTGTCGACGACCCGACCTCCGAAGAGTTGACATAGTGTCCGGTCACCTCCAACCAGTTCTGAGACTACAAGAATTCCTACCGGGTTCACTTCGGTGACGAAAGGCCTCAGAAAATTCTGACCATCGTGGGATTCGTGAGTACCCCTGGAAAAAAGCCCTCTGTTACTCTTAGGAGATCTTCACTATGTCTCCCTCAGAGAGGGCAAGACAAGAGCTTCCCATCGCGTCGACACACGAAAGTCCTCCGTCCACCGCAGCCCTGACTGGCGGAGCCTTTACGCAGGGAGGGTAAACGACGCAGCGCCTAAGTAACCTTAACAAACCGACAAAGTGCAAGCCGCAACTGTCCCTCGCACGCTCAACGAGATCCCCAACGTCGCGCCCGGAGACTGTTTCCACTTATCCGCAGTATCTCCACTCGACCCCGGTTCCTGTCGGGTCCGACTTTCGTCCGGACCTTCAGGCCGTCCCGGTCAGGCGACTCACTGAGACGGACCGGTGCGTCTGGGTGGGACGGAAACCCCCAGAACTTGGGTGAGACCCCGTCCGGGTAGGGACACACAGATATCCCTTACAGGGACACTCTCCGTCGAACGAAAGGTAGAGTCGAGTCGATTAAACGACGGAAATAACCCGTGAAGTAACAACCCTAGCAACGTGACGGTCCTTTAAAAAAAAATTGAAAAAGTAAGACAAAATAAAAACATTAGAGTACCTCGTTATAGTAAACATAAGTATAAACTAAAAAAAATTTTCGGATAAAGTAACTTTTGAAGTCAAAACTTACGTCTCGTGAAGTCTCAACAATAATCTTCTAAAAAAGTTAGAGTTTATCTCTTATGCTCTTTACTTCATGGTAGAACCCCCTTTTTTTCTCATTACTTCGTAGTAGTTGGATATCATAGACATCGTAGCTCGATCCGTAGGTCTTGCAGTCCTTCTTCTAAAGATGCACTTCGAGTCAGTCACCGTTTGATTGCCACATAAATCCCCTAAGACAAAGGGATCGGTGTAAGTCACGAGTAAATAATAATATCAAAGGATTTCGACTTAACTATTTAAGATTATTCGTGCACACACCGTTATTCTCTGTCGGGATACTCAATTCTAATACCTCGTACGTATCTTTCTACTACTCACGTTTGCTAGTTAAGTCCGTATCCACGGGCAACGGGCACAATGTGTATTTGGGTCGGTTATTTGATCGTGCGGACGACGACTAAACGCAAACGCGAAGCACGCACGAAACACGGAACACGCAGCACACACTGTATACGACCACAACCATTACCACAACCACGACGACCACTGCTACCACCACTGTTACTACCAAAACGACCATCACCATGTGTGTGAAATGAAACTACCACATACGGGTACGTCAATGATGGGGTCGTGAATGGCTATGTTTGTGACTCATCGAGGATACACGGTCCATCGTGCATCCAGCCGATAGAAAGATCCTCGATTCAACATCGCCGTACGAGGTCGGGTGAGGACAGATGATCTCTCTCCTTTAGAGGGACCGTAGAACTTTAGTCGGTGACACCCTCCTAAATGTATACATTCAGTCGTTTACGATGTTTACTTAAAAGAAGAACCCCCCAGTCGACGAGTCGTCGAAGGGACGTACAGTGCCCCACGTCTTCACCTATGTAAACTGTCTCGGGGACGAGGGTGACTCGACTCACTACACCACTCTCCGACCAAGAACGTGACCGAAACCGCGAACGATCGATAACCGGGGTTCGAACGGTAAAGAACACTTTATTCCTACCGTCATTCTCCTGAAATACGTTTCTCGATAACCACGCGATTCATTTGTGTTCCACGGTAGTAACGCAAGGTCACACTCTTCTGTCTCCTACATGTCACATGTCACATGTCTACTACATGTCCTGGGAGTTTACATGTCGCGAAGAATCACGGTTCCCACTATGCGCGGGACGTCTCGCTCTCTCGTCCCATCCCTCGGTTCGTCCCTGCACAAACTACCCCACCCCCGACGGAACCTCGCTTCTGGACTATTACACTCCTTCGTTCGGCGTGACGGTACACCCCTTTCTTGTAAGGTTCGCCTCTCGTATCGGGTCCGTTTCCGGGGTGTGTCCTCACGACGGGTCCACACAGGTTCTTTGTGTTCCTCTGCTCGTACCGACCTCGCGACCAGTCGTACCCCCTGTATACTACACTCGACCCCTGTCTCCTCAGGGTCGCGTTCTAGGCCTTCCTACTCCTAGAACTTTTCCTGTGACCTAAAATAAGGTTCATACTTCTCTTTGTTGCCCCTTAAAACACGTCTCGTCACTAACCGTACCAGGTTGAATAGAAAAATCTTACTGATAGACAGGGTGATAATCTTTTAAAGGACTAAAAAAAGACCCGTTAACAGACTCGAGGTCACCGTAGGTCGTCATAGACCATGTACTACAAAAGGTTTATTAGAGACTGATAGAAGAAAAGAGACGAGGATTTATAAAGTTTCCCTGGTTAACAATTTCGTTGTGAACGAGTAAAGATACTATTTTTAATATCAGTCTTCTTATTGACTCGTGAACACATCGTGAACGACAAATCGACGGTCCATTAAAAGATTCATGTAATGTAAATAATTACGTAAATTAGGAGTTTGATTGGGACACCCTATCCATGATCGTACCCAGGGTGAAATGTCTATTTCTTTGTCCATATCTTTCCAATTCGTTGAATGGGTTCCAGTGTGTCTGTCATTTATTCAGTCAGAGGGTCTCAGGAACGAGAATTCATGGTGGTCCGTCTGGGAACGAGCTTGGCTACTTAGGTTCACAATTTCTAACTTCAACTAATCTTCTAACCCTAAGTTCTCACTTCTAAAAATTTCACCTGAAGATATACCTTCATCCATTGGTTTGTGAGAGAATAAGTTTCGTATTCGCAAGAGAACTGATTATGACGGTCCTTTTCATGAAAACCTTCTGTCGACCCTTTTGTACGTAGACCCCAGGTACCCCTTCTCTTTCACTCACTGACATAATCTAGTACCTCGAGAGTGACGCTGTGACACTCTTCCCAGTGCATAGTCCTGGGAGGGGTTCTCGCAACAGGTATTAATGTAAAATCGAAGGTTTTGTATACAACCACTTTAGATCTCTATAGGTAGACAGACTACTGAGTATTCGGAACCCGGAAAGTCCCGTCTCGAAGCAGTGGGAGATTTCGGACAGGAGTCTCGTTAATCGGTCCCCGTACACTGAAAGGTAGTACAGTCTAAGTAAGTCCCTTACGTGAAACGATTTGTAGGAAACTTAAGAGATCTGAGTCCTCGTACTACACTTAAACGAGACGAGTACCAGAGACTTACTGAAGTAGGTTGGGTTCCACGGTTGTGTGGACCTATTCTGGAACTTTGGAAATAGAAGTAGGTTCCGAAGAGACGACTCAATGTCTCCGAAAGATTAGGAAGGTCTCAGGATGTATTGTGACCCACAACTGACAATCAGTGACCCATTGGTACTCCTCCCCTTCGGCCCACACTCCATCCTGAGACGTTCCGAATATCTACCGACCTTGTTCCTTTCACCCGGAGTCTCTCGAGGCGGCAGAGGTGCGTGTCGTCACCTGTCAGGACAGGAGATCCAAGTCGAACAGTGCCGCACGGATCCAGACGTCAGTGCCGCACGGATCCAGACGTCAGTGCCGCACGGATCCAGACGTCAGTGCCGCACGGATCCAGACGTCAGTGCCGACGGACGACCCGAACCCTCACGTCGACCTACGGTCGGGGTCGATTCCTCCTACGACGATGTCCGTCTCCAGGGTCACACGGCGACTGGAGTCGAGGCTCCTCTACCACTCAAGTCGGGACCGCACACCAAGATCGACGTCCCATGGAGCCTTTTGACGTATAAGGATGGACAAGTCACCCGTGGAGATTAGTTCAGACAACGGTGGGGTGTACGACGGACCAGTTTCGTCTCGGACATGGGAAAGGTAGGAGAAGGACATGACCAGTCTCCGTGTGAACGAGGAAAGAACCCCCGATTCTCAGGAAACCCCCATTCTGACACCTCTCTCTGTTCCGCAACGGACTTCCCTAAGGTTGCTCTAAGGGAAGGAGTAGGCAGCAGGAGGCTAACCACAGTCGGGGTGCACAGATGGGAGTCTCGGAGACAGGGGGGTGTGATTCGGTCCGGACCTTACTCGTACCCCCATCCGTCGAGAGGGACGGGGTAAAGGGGAAATAGACCCCGAGTGGACGGGTACTCGTCACGTCCGGACAAGACTTTTGTGCGAGAGGTCTCTAAGCATGGTCGTTTCGAAGGGACAACAGAACCTTCAAGTGAGAAGGGGAAACCCTAGAGTCCCAGACGACAGACGGACCGACCGAATGGACCCACGTCACGCAGGTGCAGTCTCAGGATCAGCGACGACGACTGGGACGCGAACATTCCAGTCCCCTGACGAGGACTCGTCTCCCACCTAAGGTCCGTCCTGGCGGACAGAGACTCAGGTCCGAGACGGATCGTTACCGACGTCCCGGACCTCGGTACTTGACGGAAAATCTCGGACAAACGAGGAGACACTTCACCGGCACTCGTGACCGGGGTGGAGGGTCCTGACTATACACTCCTCACTCACTCAATTACTTCTAGTCAATTGTCAGAGACTCAAGACAGAGTCTTCCTGGTGAAGAGTTTGGGGCGACAGACAACGGAGAGTTTCAGTGAAGACCTAACACAGGAAACATGGTAATAAATTGTATAGACAGAACCTTTACACAAATAAAACAAGTAAAACTCGGAAATAAAAGTAAATTACACGTGTGGTCCCTTGAGATGAAAAAGGAAGGTATTATACAAGTTGATATTTATTTATCCGGTAAACTGTCTGGGCACCTTGAGTTTTAATTCAGTTCAAGTAAAGGTTCCGTTCAACTAAGAATGTCTTGTAAATTCCTCAACCCTGGATGTTCAAAGGTGATTTCCGAAAGGTAGGTTATCTCGAAGAGACTTACGCGTCGGGGAGGGGGCGGCTCACGAGTATCGACGCGTACACACCTACAATCCTCCCCTCGCAAACAAAATGGTCCATGAGGAGACAACTTATTTTTTACTCGTGAATAGAGTTTTCCCCTTCTCCTTCAGACGGGAGCTATTATACCCATTATACATTAAGAGAGAACCCATTTATCTGAGGACTAGCACGTCGAGCCATCTTGCCGTTAGTGTAAACGTTTGAGACTCCACTGCAGTCGCATTTGTAGGGTACAGGACCAATAACTAGAGATAGACGTTATTACCACAATGGGTTAACTTGAAGACTGTAACCTCTTGAACGTCACCGACGTTGACGTAAAAAGAAAATAAGGACTTTGAATTAAGTTGAACGTGTAGGTAGACACTAGAGATACTTTCCCACAACAAAACGTCCTCAGACGTATCTTACAATTTGGAGAGAGAAAGGACCATCCTTTCAATAAAGAACCGAATTAAGGGCTTTTTGTACGGATGTTTTACTTCGTGAATCTTTGAAGGTTACTCCTCGAACTTCACTCCACACAAAGGTCCTCCAAGTGGTGAAGACTTAAGAAACTTCGACTGAAAAGACCACAATCGAAATCGGTCATTTAGGAAGGGGTGACTGTATACAAGGTATTAGTAGTGAGATTTTGACTCCCATTCACCCCGAATTTACTTTTTACCCTCTAGGTCGGACCTCCGACAGCAGACGACATCGTCACAGAGTGGTGACCGTCTTTCCTTTCCGTCCCCGACCCTCTGTACCGTAAGGTTTGAGACTACGAACGTCTGAGTGAACCAATGTGGACCTCAGGTCTTCTAAGGTAATGATATAAACTTTTGACCAGACACACTAGTAGGAAAGGGTCAAGAAGACTCCCCTACAGCACATCACACCCTCAAATGAACCCGTGTCGTAGTCACTCTTAAACTCACGTTAAGACCTTAACGGCTCAGGGGACCCCTGTCACTCTTCCATTAATGACCTGGTGGTCGTAGATGAACTTACCGATTTTATTTTTCACGGCCGTTATGGTTCACGGTAGTACAGACGTCTCGTCACTTTCGAGAGTCACAACGACCTCCCTCCGTTCCTACCACACCTGTGAGACTCACCTATCAGACCGTCAAAGAAAACTTCAATTTGTATGAAAGGTATGTTGGGTCGTTGGGATAAGGACCCACAAATGGGATCTCATTGCTTTTAGAGGGTGTGTTTGGATGTTACTTATAAAGATCGTTGAGGCAAGTATTAGTGGCTTTTGAATCTTACTGAGTCTACAGGAAGTCGTCCACTTGTCTATTCGTTTTACATCGAGCACTGTGTCGTACCTTACGAATCATTAGGTTTCCTCGTTTGACGACTATGCACGTCGGTGGACCTACCGTGTGCTCCCTTAATAAGAGTCTCTTCTTACGACCGGGGTGTTCCAATGTGTGGTATACTACGGAAAGTGTACTGTACGAAATTCTCTCTTTCGGAGTCACTGTCGTGTGTCCAGTCCCGACGGCCTCCCAGAACAATCTCCCTCCTACCCTGACGTCTCCATTGTACTTCCGTACACTACCCTGACAGGACTCAGGACACCCCCGTCACCCGGGTCTTTGGACAAGAGCACAAACCTACGTACGTTACCCCTAGGTAATCCTTCAGTGAAAATGGTGCAGAAAATTCTTTTAATTTAATTCTTTCTTTCTTTCGCTTCGGTGAGTCAGTACAGGCTGAGAAACGCTGGGGAACCTGACATCGGAAGGTCCGAGGAGACAGATACCCTAAAAGGTCCGTTCTTATGACCGACGACGACGACGACGACGATTCAGCGAAGTCAGCACAGGCTGAGACACACTGGGGCATCTACCGTCGGGTGGTCCGAGGGGGCAGGGACCCTAAGAGGTCCGTTCTTATGACCTCGCCCAACGGTAAAGGAAGAGGTCCTCTAGAAGGGTTGGGTCCCTAACTTGGGTCCAGAGGGTGTAACATCCGTCTACGAAATGGTATACTCGGTGGTCCCTTCAGAGATTTAATTCTTCACTTTGTTTTAAGAACCACAGGGACCTTCTGTATCATCCTCCACTCTTATCTACAAATTAGGCTCGAGCCCCCCACGTGGTACGGGCCCACTTGGACACCCCACCTCCCCGGCCTCCACGGCGGGCGTAACCTCTCGTATCGACGCCCCGTACCGATCTTTCTAAATTCATATATACGTGTATTTATTTAATTATTTTTAAATACTATTTTTAGAGGAGTAGGAAACCGGTCCCTCGTCAAACGGGGACAAGGGTACGAGACGTCAGTCGATGACCCACTGCCGCAGTCCCGGTGTGAGGAATGGAGGAGGGGTACTTGTGCAAGTGACTTGACTCTTTTAAAGGAAAGTAAGAACGGAAAGAACCCACGTGACTGTGCACAGATGTAGACTCGGAGGTACGGGAGGACGAGTATCTTAAGGTGAGGTCTGGTCCCCTCACCCAAGAAGTACTGACCCTCCTTTACCTACTTTTCACTCTAACTCCTGTGTAATTCCCCAAGTCTTGGATGTTCTGTGGTTCGTCAACTGTGTTTATGGTCCGGAGAAAACCTCCTTATCTTCCTCTTTATCCGATTCCCAGAAAGTCCGGACCTCTTTCCTTTTTCTTTCATTTTGGTTTGTCAGGACCCTTTCTCCGGACAACGAAGAGTGTACAAATCTTCCAAGACCCCGAAGAAGATTCCCCGGGAATGGTCCTGAAGGCCGACACCCAGGGGTCGGCGGAGGACAAAGACCCTTTGCGTCGTTCCCGTCTCGGTCCACAGTCCGAGTGCAGACGCCGGACCTTCAGGACGGAAGTGTGAAGCACAAAAGTTCACGTCCGCTCTCGACGACAGCCCCACAAACAAATTCAAACAAAAGAACTCACGACTACAGGGCACATGGACGACGTGGGGGTCCTGATCCTGTCCCCGAACTTCTCCCGGTAGACTCCCGGTCTTCGACAGTCCCTCGATTGACTTCACACAGAACTAAGTGAAAGTCTCTGGGTGAGCGACGTGAGGTCGAGAACTTAACGGCACGCGTGATCCTCATGAAGAAAGAGAATGTAGATTTGTGAAGGCACAACCGTTCTCTAGTGGACTTTACGTCCACCCCGGCCTATCGTCCGGGGAGTGGGACCGAGACGCGGCGCCGCCAACGGGGGATTGGAACTGGAAGGCGAGGGTCGAGACGTCCGAAGGGACAACAACGACAAACAACAAAATCAGTGATTCAGTTCAGACTGGGAGACACTGGGGTACCTGACATCGGGTGGTCCGAAGAGACAGGGACCCTAAGAGGTCCGTTCTTATGACCTCGTCCAACGGTAAAGGAAGAGGTCCCCTAGAAGGACTGGGTCCCTAGCTTGGACGTAGAGGACGTGACCGTCCGTCTAAGGAATGGCGACTCGGTTGTCCCTTCGACTCAGAATGGAGGAGAGTGACTATACGGTCATAATAAGAGATTCGATGAAGAATTACGTGGAGTCGGAAGGGGATTTCGTAGTCACGTCTCTTTCCATCGACTCACTTTTGACCACTCTTCAGATGTAGAGGGGGAAAAATCACCGCCATTCTTTAAATAAAGATCGATTTGTTCGACCCTTTACATTAATTCGTGTACCAACTACCCCTATCGGTTCCTACGTACGGTCTTTTTGTTATCCAAGAAATTTCCACGGTTCCTGACCATAATACGTAGAGGACAACCTTTGACATATGTGCAGGGCTAAGTCTCGGAGAACACACGACGGAGTGTAGAAGTTAGTTTAATAATATAAGGTCTTTATACGTATTCCCTTTACTAAGTTGTGTAAATACCACCCAACAACGAACATCGTCATTAACTTCATGGAAAGGTGAATACTTTCATGATTAAAATAAACAAAAATAACGAAAAGACCTACGTTAATAAATAAATCACACGAAACCGAAATAATTTAACACAAATGATATCCTTGTAGTATTTTTACATACTTTTGTTGCGTAGTCGGTTCGGTCGGACCACTGGACATAACTCTTTCGATCACAATAAAAAGTATAGGTTTGTATTACCTTATTGAATTCTTATTTGTCTATGAGATACGGTCTTTTGTTACGTCAAAGTCTCATTACATTATTTTGTGGACCTGTTATACTAAAGTATTTAGAACCAAGATTTTAAATGTACTCAACCCGAAACACACGAATAAACTCCTGTGTACTGTAAAGATTTACCTTAGTAATATTGCACTTTACATTGATTTGGCTTTCTGTCCTCCATTTACCGTAAAAACAACTGACCACTCTACACTTACTGATTCTTCTTGACATTTCTAAAAACCGTATCTTCCTGTTCGTCCTCCGAGACTAGGTACGTTGACGGGAATTGTGACTTTAAATTTTTCTCGGTCTTTCGACACTTCCGGCGAACCACCACAGGGAGCGACCATCCACGACCGACGGCTGTCAAGAAGTGTAGGAGGAAGGACACGGAATCTTGCTACGAGGTAGAGCTTTCTTTTCTCAAAACGAAAACCGCGTGTAAAATTCTCTGAATTACACCTACGCATGCCAAATAAACAGGACTTAAAACCACTCAATTAGCTCCGTATCGTGTCTTTTTACCTTTGTCTTGATACTGTTGGGTTGCTTTTGGTTTTTTCTTTCGTCTCCCGCACTGTCACTCGACAGAGAATGTCGATCTGTAGTCACCGATCGAGAATGAAAAGATTGACGCTTAATTTTACTTAATTGGACGACAATTTATTACATGGTAGATGTTCTCAGTTGTTTATCTATGGTATTTCCCACTCAGAGAGGGGTTGGTGTACCAAATGAAGGGGTCTCCCTTGGAACTTCTGGTTCAAGAGCTAAAGGTCCACTCAAAGTTCCCAAAAGACTCGTGTATTTTATATATGTGCACATAAATGAGGGCATGTGTGTCTAAATGTGCTACCATTTTGTGTGTCATCAGTACACCGAAGTAGTAGGAAAAATTTCTGACACGGCTTATGAAGTAATTCTTACGTAGCCTGACGACGACTACAGGTGACTTCACAAAGGGCAATAGGCGAACATGGTTATTGTAAAGATGGTGGTTGTATGTGCTCCTGAACAAAGAACCACAAAGAAAAGCTTTTGAAAATCGAACAGTCGAACTTTCTGTTCGTGACTACAGATTCACTAAGACTTAGTAAGAACAGAATAAAACTCTCTCCACCGCAGAGTAAATTATGTACACTCTTGGAAACATAAAGGGAAGGACACTTCGGAGACTAGGACAGAGAATGAGAAACGAATTAAAAGATTACCTGACAACCGGTAATAACAATAAGTGAACATTCTGGGAAACTAGACTCAACACTTACAAAACGAGTAAAAAAGGTTAACAGAAAACTGAAATAAATCTCTTATAAGACGTTATATAGCGTACCTTTAGATGTACAGTAAAAAGATCACGAGGACCCAAAACACATTCTGAAATTTTGTGTACAAAATTTAACCACTCTAAAATTTTTTTACTAAAAATTTATTAAATTATTAAAAATTTTATTAACGACTCTAATAAAAAATTTTTAAAGGGGTGTGTCAGAAGATCGTGAAAACTCAAATAAAAGGTACAATTTTACATTTTAAAAACTAAATAGACCTTAAATAGATTACACTTCTTACTACACTTGTTATACTGACAAAAGTCAACCGATGGGTTCATAGGGTTGTGGTAAATGACTTTTGATTATAAACCCAATTAAATACGTACAAAAGTAGTTAGGGTGACTACAGATAAGTAAACAACCATAGGTCTCAAAATTAATATCGTCGACATATAAAAATTACTGCGACCTCAACCTAGTGTTTAATAAGAAATAAAATTATTAAAAGGAATTAATACAATTCTTTCTTTAGACACTGACATAATATAATAGTTTTTAATAAAAATTGTTTTTAAACATTTAAAATTTACGGAAAGGTCATAGATCTCTATCGGTATACCAAAAAGAGACATAATGACAATACTTAATATAATTGTCTAAAAAGATTATGCCTTGGTAAGTAAGGTGAGTAAATAAATAAGGTAAATAAGATGAGGATCTTATTCTAGGTAAACTCGTGCTAATAGAAACTCACACGAACAAACCACGACTCATTTAGACTAGATGCGATTGAATGTGTGATTATCTACTCTGACAAGATTTCGCGCACCGCAAGACAGAATATTACGAGACTTAGTCAGATTAATGTAACCCTCACAGACGAGGAGTGTCCCCAAAGAGACCTTCAAGAGGACACGACGGACGAGAACTGTCGTAAAGAGAGAAGAAGGAGAGAAGGAGACAAGGAAGGAAAGAAAAGTAACTACCTTAGGCATGTAAGTGCACGGTCTCAAATATTAAATATAAAAAGATCTTATAGGGAGTGAAATAGAACATAAGTTCCAAAAACGTAAAGGGTAAGGTAAGTAAAGACGAGAAAGGGAAGGATAGAACTAATTCAAAAACAAAAAAAGTGACCACAAAAAATTCGAATCTGAAATCCTATAAAAATAAATAAGAGACTAAAAAGATAGAAGACTGAATATACAGATCACAATTGAAAAAAACCAAGAAGGAGGACGAAAACAAATAAGACAAAAAAAAAGATTGAAGAATTTAACCCACAAACTAGGTAAAGTAGGAATAACAAACTATATTTATCAATTACAATGCTGAAAAGAGGTTCATGATGTAAGAATCCGAGACCGTACATTATAAATACAAGAAACGGTAATAAAAGTAGTATACGACTTTAAAATCAAAATATATCTAATTCAGTGAATTTTAAAGATCCACTGTCGCAAGGTCAAAACAGCAATTAGAGATCCTGAAGGACAGACGGAGACAAAATAAGAAAGGTCGTCTCTGACAGGCAGTGTAATGAAAATGAGACCTTAATTTCAACTGAAACACCGGAGTGCAACTTAGTAAAAAACATTGACAAGATACTGTTGAATATAGTATACCACAAAGTACGTCCTGTGGCACAAGATATATTCTACTGTTCTACATCGAAATCCAATAAATTCAAACGACGACGACGCAGCGAAGTCAGCACAGGCTGAGACGCTGGGGTATCTACCGTCGGGTGGTCCGAGGGGACAGGGACCCTAAGAGGTCCGTTCTTGTGGCCTCACCCAACGGTAAAGGAAGAGGTTACGTACCTTCACTTTTCACTTTCACTTCAGCGAGTCAGCACAGGCTGAGAATCGCTTGGGGTACCTGACGTCGGGTGGTCCGTTCTCATGACCTCACCCCACGGTAACGAAAGAGGCATAAATTCAAAGTGTATACGGAATTTTAAAAAACAGGTAAATAAAGGGAAACTTAGGGGTTTCACGATACCTTTATGTACGGACTGCTTACCTACACACTACGACTCGAGGGACACCATCGGAGGTTAACACAACACAAAACAGAATATCGGTTTCTAACGTCTCCTCTTGAACTGGATGCGACTCGACCTCGACTAGTTCGGGGTGGCCCGTCGGTTCCCGTAGGGGTGGTCGTGTCAGATACGCGTCTAGGAGAAGCTCCTCTTGTTCGACATTGAGACGCAGGATAAATTAGAGACGGTGAGGTCAATAAATACTTTGACACCTATGTTTCAGGAATGAAAACATAAGAGTGAGCACGGAAGACGTGCCACCCTCGGGGAAAGGTCGCCGTAGAGTCCACGGAAGTCTCTCCGCACTCCGAGGAAAGACACTTCTCGTCCCCGGCGCCGGGAAACCTATTTAGAGGGTCCTGTTCTAAAAGACCCAGACTCGGGACTTCCCACTCCTGAGACTAAGACTCTGGTAAGTTCTCCTAAAAGACGACTCGGTTTGGGGAAATATAAAAAAAAGGAAGAAATAGAAAACACAAAAAAAAAATAGACTTAAAATTAGAAGATGGGAGGGACATAAACACTATAGTTCGAGTATCATATATCGATCTCCTTTATGGCAATACCCGGGTTCACACTCTACCATCTCCACGTGATTAACCAAAGGTTTCCTAGTCTATTGTAACGGTCCCGTGGGTCTCGTCGTATTTCACGAATAACACTTGTCAGTAAGTTATATCGTAGAGAACAAAATTTATCTACGGGACTGGGACGACTGAGTTCCCGTCTCTCTGTCGAACACCCCGTTAGACTCCGGATTCGACTGTTACTCGATAGACCTATGGGGTCACGGGTAAAGGGGTGGGCAATAACAGGGGTCGGTGTCCTGTTCATCTTGTAACAAGTAAGACTTCACGAAGGTGGGGAAACCGTCCCCCCGAATAAGGACATGTCTCTGATAAGAGACTCTTCAAGAGTGAATGGGAAAAGGTTTTCCTCGTCCCACCACACGAAAAAACCAACTGTCTTGCCTTCTTCCCCCGGAGGACCTTTACACGGTTCCAATGATTGAGATTAACTTGTAGGTAAGCACATTCTCGTTTCAGAAGACTGACGAAGGGATTACCATCCTCTCAGATTCGGTCCGACCTTTTTGCACAGGACCTGTCGGGGAGTGTGGGAGGGCGGCGCGACCGGGTGATGTTGCACGGAACGACTGAGTTGAAACGGACAATTAAGCTTACCTGAACTCACCCTCTCTGCGTCCCTTCGGACCGTTTGTCTAGATACTCTTTCAACGAGACACCTGGACATTCTGCAGGCACTGGAGTGGCAAGACCTTGTCCGGTCCGATAGCCGACACAACAATTCCTGTAAATGACACACTCACATGATACCCACCCAAAAATGACGTGTGATGTCTTTAACAAACCGAAACATTACCTGGTACATATATACAATTTAATATATAAAATTTGTGTTAGACTTACACTCAACACGGGGAGACATGTCGGTACACTTGAACCAACTCCAAGAATAGGGGATGATTAGAGTCTGAGAGATAAATATGTTTCCACTCAATTGGAGAGTATCTTAAGAATATTACCCTATTACTGAACCTTCTAAGACCTAGATCTTTAACGATGTGTTCATGTGATATAATTGTACGTACGATTTTGGTCAGGTATAAAAATTTTACTTCACGGAAATGATAAATTTCGAGAGTAACACAATTGAAATTTTTCATTTATAAACAGGTACTGGAGTCGAGATACCATTGAAAGGGTTTCGGGGTCCTACCGAATACTCACGGAGAGCACCAAAGGACCTTTCCTAGGTTCAGTCCTCGTCCACTGCTAAAAGGTCTTCGCTTTCATAGGACTGAAATGCTTTTCCTTCGATAAGAGACGACGGACACGGACGTAGAGCATGAGAGGAAGAACGGTTCAAAGGTTCCATCACTCCTTCGATACGTCAAAAACTTCTTCTTGAGTGATCTTGAAAGGTCTGTCCTCCTGTAGTAAATCTTGTTCTCTTTTATGTCAGTCATGTAGAAAGGATAGTGTCATAGGATCCGTAGGACAGCACAAAATAGTACCGTGAGAAGTCGTCCTGTATCAATGTGCCACGACACTCCTTCCTTTCACTAAAGGACTAAACGAGTTCCTCGATAATTTTACATCTACCCACCCCGGGATCCCCATCGTCCACCCTCACCCCTCACCCCTCACCCCGCAGACTTCTCCACTACCTCTCTCCCACTGCCTATCCTCCGGAGACCCGGAGACGTCTTGACTTAGCTTGAAGCTAGTGGACGTCTGGGTGCACAATTTAAGTCACCCTCGAGACACAGTAGTGTATACCTTTACTTATGTAAGGCGATTCTTCTCTCGCTCAAGACTTCTCAGACATCCAATTTTAGATTGTTCAGTAACAATATCTAAGTTAAGTCTGAGAACGAGGTTTAGAGACCAGTATAAACGTACTTAGGCACGACTCCACACGCTCGTCCCCCAGGTGACTGTATCCCAGATTCTTCTCCGAAGTTCTCGTTGTCGAGGATGACTTGTACGAAGGATTCCCTTAGTGCCCTCGCGAACCGTTGTAGCCTCGTGTCGGACGGGGTGATAATGGATCTTCGTTCGACAGGTTTGAGACGGGTCTCGACCCTCGTTACCCACTAAACATGGATCACGAAGAAACCCTACTATTTAGAACTACAATAAAAGTCTTATTTGAATTTTTATTCAGAGGAATAAACAAAAGATAGTTTATGTGGTGATGTGGATATAACAGTAAAGATTTCTATTCCTTATATATAGTAAGTTTACCTTTAATCCTTTTCAAGAAGTGACACAAAAGCGACATTTCGTAGACACCCTTGTTGACATCTATTCGTCAAAAGTTGTACCTGTTGCCGAACATGTAAATGTACTTCCTGTTTCTTGGGCAACGAGTCTCACCTTACGTCGCCGAGGACGTCCGTCCCACGTGGTTGAGAGTCTAAACCACCCCTAAACAAAAACCAGTACACACCACCTTAGTAGTGTCCTTCGTTCCTACCCCTTCCCCATAGGGGTTTACTCTGACGGAACGGTTCAGTGTCGGGACCTGGGACTCGATTTCGTCAACACTACCCTAAAGAAAATCCAGTGTAAAAGTAATTTAGTAGTACAGAGGCAATTGAGTGTCCCGTCTCTTCTTTTTCGATTCGGATTGGGGGGAGAGTATAAGTAACCACACTTTTACCGTGACCCGTGATATATAAAAAATCATGTATCAGTAGTCGGGTGTGCACCTACTCGGGTTTCTGAGTGAGTCCTGTTTTTGTGATTTCGTCGACCACGAAAACCCCTGACGGGTACCGAATCAAGTGGGGACAAAGATTGTACGTACTGATGTTGGATCCATCCCGGTTCTTACCCTGAGTGCGGGGTCCGGTGTTTTTTGCCCGGTTTCGTACGTACTCCGGACCAGACCCGACTAGTCTTAAGAATCCTCTTTCTCTCGTAGAATCTTCCGTCGATTCGAGCCTCCGGTGGACAGTCTCGGTGGATGTCGTTGTAGACGGTTCCCCACTTCGGAGTCACTTGTGTCTCTACGACTCTTTCGTCATCCAGAACCCTTGCGTCTCTCTTCGGGTCGGACGTCGGCGATTCTAGGGGGTCGGAGAAGAAAAGGGAAATCTAGAAGAAAACTAAGTTATTTGATCGGGGAAGAGGATGATAGATTAAGGACCAAAACGAGTTCGACCAGTCCGACGCCAGTTCTCTTAAGATTGATTTTGTCATAAGTTGTTCCGACGAAGGGTTTGATCCTTCGTTTTCTTAATGCGACTCCCGTAGTGGGTTCCTCGGGTGAAGGTAGTATAGGTCGTAGGTCTTAACATTGGTACTCGGACACGGTGTTAGACGAAGAGTGAGTCACCCGGGGAGTGTCCGGGGAGTGCACCTCTCCCTGACCGACCGAAGTCCGGGCTGCAAGAGGATTCCCTCCCGGAGAACCCAAATCTCCTCCCTGAGACCACCATGACTCGGTGAGACCGCCTTCGGCGAGACGATCTCACTCGTGCACACTCGTGGCACAGTGTGCCTACACCTCCCTCGGAAAAACACGACCGACCGACACTTCAACTCCGACCGAAGGTGTGTCTCATACGACAGAAAGGTCATAGGGACTGGGTCGTGGGGGACTGGGTCACAGGAGCCAGTTCTCCCTCGGACAATTCTATTCCGTCGGTACACCACCCCTACAACTGCGAGGGGGAGTGGGTGGTATTGGGGACGTCGGGCGGGGTGTGTAGTCTGTCTTCGATAAGTGGTCCGACCCTTTGTTTCTTCTTAAAGTACAAAACCTCCTTCCTAGACGGAAGTCGGACCCACACGATTCGAGACCCCTCACAGGTCTACCTAACCTATCTGACCACAAGGGATTTGAAATTGTACACGTGCGTAGAGGACCTAGTCCCTTTGTCACCGAACGCAAGTCCTTCGGACCCTCCCCGGACCCATAGACTCAAGGGTTGTTCGAGGGTCCCCTACGGGTACGAAGACCAAGGACCCTGACAACCTTTTACGTCTAGACCTGGGGGACCCCTCTACTACCCGCACCGGAGTCTCATCCTCCGTGTCGACTTCGGGACTGTCCCTCGATTGAGGGGGCCCCTCCGTCACGTCGGTCCGCGGTACCCGCGAGGAGACGGGCGTCCAGACCAGGTCCTTCGTCCGCTCCACTGACTCCCCATGGTCTCGTCTCGTTCGAAAGCCTCCTCAGTCTCTCCTCGGTCTCTTTCGACCCAGACCCTCAAAGACCTTCCTCTTCCCCGGGTCGTCACACATGAGACATCACCAGTTCATCTCGTCTCCAATTTGGCGACGAGGAAGACTTAATGAACGAGTAAAGTGTAAAAACGAGAACCCGAAGGGTCCACCGAGTCCGTCATTTCTCAGTCGGACGTTACACCCTCTGTGCCCAAGTCAGGGACCCAACCCTTCTAGAGGACCTCTTCCTTTACCGTTGGGTAAGGTCATAAGAACGGACCCTTTAGGGTGCCTGTCTCCCCCAGTGCTGACTCGCTGATTGTGATGTGTGAAATTTAAAAAAAAATAAATAATTTTCTAAATAAAAAGACCCTATTTGTCAAGGGGTCTGCGTGTTCGGATTGTCTGAAACCGTGACTCACACAGACGGGACGAGTCGGTTAAAAGAGGTTTCGGTAGTCACAGTGAGGTGCCCCACTTTCTAAACCTCGTCTGAGAACTAGTCGCGTGTCCCACCCCAACCTCCCGTCGGTGCCGTCCAAAGACGAGGAAGACACCAGTAACTATTTTCTACTGAACCACGGACGAAAGATCGTTTGTGCCGAGGTGATCGAAGTGTGACTGCCTCACAGACCAACAATTTACAATTACATGATGCAGGATATGAAATTTATCTTAATCTCTACAAACGTCGAAACCGATTTACGTGGAACAAGAAGGTGTAATTTCAAACAATGTTTACAGGAGGTGGTCCTTGGTCCTCTTTTTGAGTAATCCTCGACAAGACACACCCCCGGTACCAACGATAACTTCTCGACCTCAGGATAAAGGCAAATAATTCCGAAAAAGTAACCACCCCACGACCCACACTAACAAGGAACAGATGCCCGTGCTAATCTTAGAGTTCTCAAATACGTCTTCAAACATGACACACAGACTCTCTGACTACGACAGAAACCAAAACGATTTCCCCAGGTGCTACGGGAAAATCTCTGAGACACGGTCCTGGGAGCAACGGTCTGGAGGGTCTCGCAGGACTACTGCAGCCGGTGAAACGTCGACCCCTTCGATTCTCTGTCCTTCCCCGACGAGGAACCACCCGTCTTGGTCAACCTTTTCTCGCGAACTGAGGGTTGGGTCACTGGAGGTACGTCGGGTTAGGTTTCGGGGTGTGGGTACCCGAGACCGAAGTTCTTCGGAAGGACAAGGGTGAGACCGGACTCCCCGACCAGAACCGGAACGACTCCTAGTCCCGACGGGTTGGAGCGGAACGTCCCAGAGGGGACAGGGACAGGAAGGAGTCAGGGAGGACACTGAGGGACCGAGAGTCCCTGGGGCCCGAGATCCTCGGAGTACCGACGTGGAACGGGTCTCTCACCGGGTGAACCTCAGTAAATTCTACAGAGTGAGACGAGGCGAAGGGCAGGAGGGTGGAGAAGGCCTAAGGCAAAGGCCGAGAAGCCCCTCAGAGGAAGTGATTCGTAGGGAATCAGAGGTCTCACTGTGTGCATAGAGTCCGCCCCACCTGGTCGGGGTTCGGTAGAGAGGACGACGAAGGGGGGTGGGCGAGGGTGGGAGGGCCAGTCCTCGGAGACGAAGGACGCGACGGGGAGACCAGAGTCAGAGACGGGCGACAGGAGTCGGGGTAGGGACGGGAGTCGAGACGAAGTCCGGAGACCCCCACACCGATTCGCACCCAAGATGGCAAGAGGCGCGGCGCACTGTGTCCAGGAAAGGGACTGTATAGGTCGACGTGTGGGATCCGGTGGGGCATTAGTGGAGAGGCGAGGTGAAGTCCCCGCGGAAAGAGGTTCAACGGTAGAAGAGAGACATGTGCGTGTGGACCCAGAGGTGCGAGCTCGACGTCGGACTCCTGAGGGGTAGGTGTAGAGGTCGGTCTGGGGAGAGGACTGAGGTACAGATGGGTGGTCGACGGGGGAGCTCGCAGGGAGTTTGGAGAGTCTTCGGTGACAGGGTAGGACTCGTGTCAGTACCTACGGGGTGGGGTGGTACGACAGGTCGTCAACTCTATTAAATAGTAGTCTTTGACCCTACTATTTTGCTTACGGGTTCCCTATCGTACGTATGTACGATTCAGTACAGACTGAGAAACGTTGGGGTACCTGACATCGAACGGTCCGAGGAAACAGGTACCTTAAAGGATCCGTTCTTATGACTCACAAACTCACCGAACAGTAAGGGAGGTCCCCTAGAAAGGTTGGGTCTTTAGTTTGGGTGCAAAGGGCGTAACGTCCGTCGAAGAAATGGCGCACTCGGTAGCCCCGTCGGGGGTCCCTACCGTCTATGGGACACTCCTCAAGACTTGGAAGTTCAGACATCAAGACCTTAGGAAGGGGTGAAGGTAGAGACTACTTCCCCCGGACCTCGGACGAAAAGAGAACTAAAACTGTCAAACCCCTAAATACGTGCAATGAACAGGCGTACCAAATACCTATATACTTATTTCTCTGGAAACGATCAAATGGTCGAGAAAGACAAAGTACCCACCGAAGTCGTGACTGTCGTACACTGACCGTTCTTCCCTGCAGCACTCCCTCAGTAGGTCCCAAACCCTGAAAGACTCAATTGTCCGCACTCCACCCCCTCCACCACTGTCAAAGGAAAGGGGAAGGGCCCGGTGTGGGTCCGAAGAGGGGGCAGACTCCAGTTGGGACCATCGGGACGATGGTCGCGGTGGACCACCGGTAGAGGCTCTTGCACGCCTTGATGGCGGGAGCGACTGCGGGGAAGGGCCCCAGGAGGGGCCGGGAGAGGGAGGGAGACGGAGGCGATGGAGAAGAGGTGTACGAGTGTGTACGCAAGGGTAGGCTTGAACCGGGCTTGCCGAGGGAACGAGAGGAAAAATAGAAGAGACAGAGAGAGAGGGACGGGGAAGTAAGGTAAATGTTCTCTAGTACATGGACCACACGGTGTTCCTCCGACGCACTTGCCTCGTTCAGGCAGGTTCGGTAGAGAGACCGGACCCGCGGTCTCAGTCCGAGTCTGGGAGGTCTACTCGAGGCGCAGACCGCGCGGGAGAGGTGTGTGTCAACGGAAGGAAACGACCGCAGGACCGAAAAGAGTGAGTCGTCACAGTAATATCCCAAATCTCAGTCCTCTACCCTAGGCTTCGGGCTCGGACGAAACCTTAACGACACACAAAGACCTTTGGGAGACTCGAGAGACTGGAATTCGCAGGAGTACGCCTGTTATCGGTCGCCATTGTCCTAAATTTCTCAGCAGACACACCGAAGGGACAACGTTATTCAAAAGACCCCTTTTCCCGTCCCGACCGGAACGGTGGTCGTTGGGAGTCGTACCCGGACCCACTGTCGTCCCCTCCCCACCCGGCCCCACCTCCCATGCCCCTCCCTGACGGGGGGTCCCTCCCCGGCGAGGTCCCCGAGTCNCAAAGACCTTTGGGAGACTCGAGAGACTGGAATTCGCAGGAGTACGCCTGTTATCGGTCGCCATTGTCCTAAATTTCTCAGCAGACACACCGAAGGGACAACGTTATTCAAAAGACCCCTTTTCCCGTCCCGACCGGAACGGTGGTCGTCGGGAGTCGTACCCGGACCCACTGTCGTCCCCTCCCCACCCGGCCCCACCTCCCATGCCCTTCCCTGACGGGGGGTCCCTCCCCGGCGAGGTCCCCGAGTCCTGACCCTCACGAGTCCGACCCTCCGGACCGGGGGTCCTGACCGAGGGGGTAGTCGAACAAGAGTCGAATCAACCCTTATTTTTGTAGACGATTATAAATAGACTGGGTACACTTGTGATCTGGACCACGTCTCTTTCGAAAGGTCTTGGAAGGGACTCGGGACGTTAGTCAGAGGTAGAGGGCGAACACGAACGAGCCTGACGTAAGGGAAGACTCGTTTCGCTAATTTATTGCGGCGAGTCCCGTCTAGAGACAGACAAAAGAGTGGTGTGACAGGGACGTCGGACAGTGTCTCGGACCATGGGTGGACGAAGAGTAATGAGTCTTTCGTTTGTTTGTCACTTCCTGGCCCTTCCACAAAACTTTTGTTTTTGTTTTTTTGTTCGTTTGTAGTTTGTGTTGAGTACACCTTCCCTAAAAAAAAAAAAAAAGAATCTAAAACAAGGAGAGACCTCCGTAGGTTTAGGACACGGAGTTTGGTGTAGTAGGTCTCGAAGTGTTGAGCCGTTTTTCCGTGACGATATAAATAGGGTGACCGTCGGGGGAGACGATGAAAGGTAGTTCCTTGTCGGACTTTATTGTGTGAACAGACCCCGGCCCCTTCCTCACCACTGTTTCGGGGTTCCGGGTCGGTGAGACCGACGCCAGACCGGGTCGGACCCCTCCTCCGTCCGAACTGCCCCTATGACCCTACAGATGGCGGAGCCCCAGGACGTCCCCACGGAGAAGACATCCTGTTCTTTCTCGACCCTATAAAAGGGTCTCTTCAAGACCCTGGTCCTAGTTGGGCAGAGTCTTGGACGTCGTCGTAGACTTTGGGGGAGGTAGCCTCCTGGTGTCGACTCCAGAACCGGACCCCCTTTGCAGGACCTGAAGGATCCTTCTGTTAACCGGAGGTACAGTCCGATTACACATATCTCCGAAGTTGTTATCAAATGAAGGAGTCCACTTTAGGGTTGAGACCTCGTTCCGCCTCTCTCATCGAATACAAACATTCAACGAAGGTGAAAGGTTTCCCACAAAGACCACACAACATAAAGAGGGGGTTTAAGTTGTGAATGCAGAAAGTCATAAAAGAAACTCCTTCCGGGTCCCCAACCAGATTAAAGGCCGGTGAGATCTGGAAAGAACGATGAATTGTCTTCGTCCCCACATAGGACGACGGGGGTATGGGTCACGGGTGAGTGGGAGGACAAAGAACGGGGACAATTTAACGGAGAGGACGGGGTCACTGCGGTGCAGGGACGGGCGGACGGCACACAGTATAGGTCGGACCGAGTCAAGCGGAGACTCATTTAGTCACCTTAAGACGTCGAGTGTTTTTAGAACGTTGTCTCTCTTTGTCTTGACTTGGGTTCATTCTGTTAGCAGATTACCGAGTCTCGGTAGTGGGGTACATGGTCCTCGAAACGAAAGACGTCAAAGTCAATAGACACCAGTCTCACCAGGTTTTTATAATTCACCTTTTAAGGTCTTCGTTTGTAAAACATTCAAAATTTGCCTTACGACAGGGCTCACCCTTATCACACTACTTTAGGGTATGGTAGGACGAAGCAGGGTGAGACGCACCCTTCGTAGGAAAACAGGTCTCGTACGGACGCTCAGTACGTCATCGGTAGACCAATAGTCTACCTGTCAACGTCATAGACAAGACGCCATGAACACAAGTTCGGTGGGAACAAAATGAATTATTACCAGAGTCTCGTGGTTTCAACACTACGACCGCTAACTCTGTCAGGTCCTATAACACATGACCGAATGAAGTAAGTAGTACTCCAGGATTTAAAAGTAAGTATAGTGTCGTATATAGTCTTATAAAAAGGAAAGATTCCGACTTATTATCAAACAACATACATATCTAGTCAAACAAATCGATGAGTAGGTAGGTACCTGTGAACCTAATAGAGATGGAAACCTGATGACACTTATTACTACGATATTTAAACCTATATTTTCGTGTCTAGTACGAAAATTTCCTGCGTAAAAAATTTCTCCGACAAGTGGTAACGGGTCCTGTCCCGGAATACGTCACAACTGAATAACCATAAATAGTGGAGGGACCTCTTCATCCAGGGACGATGACTCTACTTCTACGGAAACCTTCAGTTCCAAGACAAACTCCTTGTACCTTTTTAACACTATATAATTTAGTTGTTATGTCTATATCAAATCATGATTTAATCTATAGATAAAACATCAATTCTTGTAAGATAAATAAATGGAATTGTTAACCCCTTCCCCCACTTCACAGGACTCACTCTTGACCTCTTTTTAACGTTAAAAAATTTTTATCACCTTGTAAGATCATCAGTACAAAAGTCTCATATCAGACTATAGATTACCAAGATGAACCCATTGATACACTGGCTACTCCCGTCTGTCTGAGCCCCCGGAGCACCTCCGGAGTCCGGTCGCCGCACGAGTGGCGTCCGGAGGGCGTCTCAGAGATAGGATCTTTGGAAACCAGATTTAGGTAAATAGGTTGATCAGGTCGACCCCGGTGCGAACAAAGACAAGGAACCCTCCTTGTGATTTACGTACTTGTGGTTATCCGACCCTCTTGTCGTCCTGTAATTTCTTTCTCGGTCTTAGCAGACTCGGCAACACCCACTGTGACCCACTGTAAGAATTTTGAGAACTCAGAACCCTGAAGGGATCGTCGGGTCACCAATTCTGAAACGGAAGGTTACGTCCCCCACATCCATGTTAGGGACCAGTCCCTCGACTCTAAGGTGCACGTGACTCGAGGCTTTTGGTTTTGTATTTTGTCTTTGCTATGACATTGTTTAAGTTATTTCTGAAAAAATTATAAAATTTTTAAATAAACCGACGTGTCCTAGAATCAACGTCGTATACCCTAGAAATCAACATCGTATACCTTAGATCGAGGAACTGGTCCCTAACTTAGGTCCGAGGGACGTAACGCTCCCTTCTAAGAATCGGTGACCTCGTGGTCCCTTCAGGGAGCTACTTCGTTTACCATTTACTTCATTTCATTTACCAGATACAATTTTTTTTTTTTTTTCTTTAGAGCTCAGGACTTCGTAAAAGGTCGGTGAAAGAACGACAAAGTGATGACTTGGAGAGTTGCAAAGTCAAAGGAGTAGATACTTTACCTCGACAAAGGGGGTCCCTACAAATGCCCCGAATTTCTTCGGTGCTGTCCCTTCCCGACCGTCGGAGGGCCCCGCGGGAGACACGGGTCATTTACTCCCTGTGACGATTGGAGGGTGGGCCGGGTGGTGGGACGGGGACGTGGGATCTGTCGGCGTTCAGAAGGGGACACTACAAGACTGTGATTACCGTAAGAAATCCGGGAAAACAGTCCTACTCTGTTTTAGTGTGTCTTTCGTAGCACCTCTCTGACCATGTGTCATCCACGACTCAGCTGTCCCTGCCGAGAGACCCTCGACCACAACTACGACCCACTGCCTCCGAAAGGAGACGAAAGGAACGCGAGGCACGCAGAATCGTCGATGGAGTCCGAAGACCGCCCCCGACGCCCACCCTCAGGGGGTCACCGGAGACGACTTCGCTATGATTAACACGGTCCCTCTTGCCGAGTGATCTCACCTTTTATCAAGAGTATATAGATCGACTTCTACTATTACTGGAAAATTTATTGTCTTCGTTAAAATAAAGTTATGGAGTTAATGAGACTTGAGAGTTTACAGTTTCACGAGCCGTGAAAGTTTTATCGAATTATATCTGTAAATATCGTGAATCTGTGTCGATCAAAGAATAGATTGGATTAATACACAACATGTCCTTTACCGGTTCGAGTGGTAGAGAATAATGAAAAATGTCACTAGGGGCGCGTGCCGGGACCCGAGTCGGACCTCAGAACGTTGACCTTAAAGAGGGACCAGTTCCTACGCGACAAGACCCTCCTCCGTCCCGATCCAAAGACGGTTCCCCGGACTAGAGTCGGTTCACGCCTGTCCTCCAAACGACACCCGAGGGGTCAACCAATCATCCGCATCGGTACGCGGACCTGAGTCCCCTATCGAAGGTACTTCACTCTAGGGGTCCGGTGACCCTGACCTTTCTTACCGGTCTTCGCCCAGCGACCCTCGACCCCCATCCGGGAGACGGAGGATCCCGTTTCCGTCCTCCACGGAAGGGGCCTACGCCCACCACACTCGGTCGCAGTAGACCGGGTCCGGACCGGTCTGACCATGGAAGAGAACGGTAAAAAGTCTTCCGACAACAGAAGAGGTGAGACCTCAAGGGTCTTCGGGGGCCGGTGGGACTCACTGTTCGAGGATTCTAGGAGGGAAGTAGAGCCGAGGCCGACAGGGACCATGAGAGGTAGTGCCGAGGCTTAGTGTCAGTGGAGGGACGACACAGAGACTCGTCTTGGGAAGACGTCGACAAGTAGGGGTACGACCCTAAAAGGGGGGGGGGCTGAGGGTCACGAGCGAGGGGACGACGAAGTCGGGAGTCTACGGTAGAATAACCCTTCAGGCAGAACCGGTCGTGCAGGGCGCAAAGAGGAGGACACGAAGGAACCGGGAAGGAGTAAACAAACAAAAGAAAGAAGAATCTCTCCACGGAATGACTTTACCATAAAAAGAATGTATTGATAACGAACACAGAGTTTCATCTTACGTTCGAGGGACGTCCGACTCCAGAAATTCCTCAGTGGTGAGGGAGAGTCGGGAAACTGTGTGCCACTAACCAGGTACTGATCACCCGTCACTTACTCACCGGCCCACCTTCCGGCCCCTCGTCCGGTACACGGTCCATCCTTCCAGGTCCCTCCCGCCGAGGACCGAGCTCCGACGAACTGTTCGTCCGAGACTCCGGGCGGAGAGGTGAAAGGTCAATACGGTCCTCGAACCGAGTCTCTTACGTAAGTAACATGTACTACCCAAAATGACGTTGATAAAAATTAACTTCAGACCAACTAAGTGTTACAACACAATGTATGACGACATGTAAATTGGGAGACGGTCCTGACCCACATTGACCACTGTAGAATACCTAGACCTTTGACTCCGAGTCCTTCAACACGTTCCGAGGATCTCGGGGAGTCGACCCGAACCCGTCTCGCCCCCTACACCCGGTGTTAGACAGAAGGAAGTTCGGTGCAGAACTGGGGTCAAGTCACAAGGGTCTACTACCGCCGACACCACTCCGAGGGTCAGACCCCTTCCAGGTCGACACACATCGACAACTGCTCCGGAGGACGTAGACGGTCGGGGACAGGGGTCTCCCCCGGGGTACGGCCACCGGTCACCCGTCGGGGACGAGGGTAGTGTAGCGGGTGGGTAAGAGAAAGGACGCGAGTAAGGGAAATCGGAGACAAAAGGGTAGAGGTTGGGAGTGAGAAAGACAAGAGACGGTTGACAGACGACCGTGGGTCCGGCTCCGTCGGAGTCGTGTTGTGTCCTCCACCGAGAGGCCGGGCTCGAAGCAGGGGCAGAGGGGCAAGTGCCACTACGAGCTGCGAGGCAAATAATGCAGGAACCGTTCTGTGACTCTCTTTTACAAACGTCTTGAAATTCCCCGAAGAAAGGTAAGTAGTAAGTAAGTTATAGGTGAGTGAGTAAGTAAGGGTGGAAATACGTCGTGGTCCGTCCTGGTCGCGAGGACCACGGGACCCTTCATACTTTGTTCCCTTTTTCACTTTACAATGAGTCAGCACAGACTAAGAAACGCTGGGGCACCTGACATCTGGTGGTCTCAGGTGACATGTACCTTAAGAGGTCCGTTCTTATAACCTCACCCATCGGTAAGGGAAGAGGTCCCCTAGAAGGGCTGGGTCCCTAGTTTGGGTCCAAAGGACGTGACGTCCGTCTAAGAAATAGTAGACTCGGTGGTCCCTTCGGGGCGAGACCCGTCGTATCTGTATTTCTTTATCCTGTAATAGAGGTTGGAACTCCTTGAGTGTCTACGAATCTCCTGACCGACATTTACCCCTTAAAGTTGGGTCCCACAACCCGACCCTTTCTCCGTCACACCTCATTTTCCTTGGTTCCCCCGTAGGGTGATGGTCCGGCCGACCACGAAACCCCAGGGACGAGGGGACATCGTCCGGGACCGAAACGTGATCGATAGTCTCCTCCGTTAGTCCCTGGAGACAGAACCACTCCCCTGACGGGTCCCCTCCGTCTGTCGTTCATCTTTTCGCGAAGGGAAAAGGGTCTACTGGACTGACACCTCCGTCCTCGAGCCGCCTCTCAGTCGGTGTCAAGTGGGACCTTCCTGTCCCTCCCCGTCCCGTCCGGAACGAGACCTCGGTTCCTTACCTCCGACTTCTGTCGGCTTCCCGAGTCACTCCAGCCTCCAAGGGACTGTCCCGAGAGGACGTCGTCCCCCCTTCCCACATCTCTATCTGAGTAGGGGTATCTCCGGTGGAGTCGACCCTGTCCCGTGAGTTTGACTCGAGGGGTTCGGAGTCGAAGTGTCTGCCACTCTACACTCGTAATGTGCGTCCGTCCCAGACCCAGGAAATACGAAGTCGAGGGTCCAGAGACGTCCTGCGGGGAGTCCGGGGACGGGGCACGGGGGACCACAGGACAGATGTCCTGTCACGAGGAAGTGTCGGAAGGAGTGTTCGGTGCTAGAAGAGCAAAAGGGAAACAGAAGGAGGGACTCACCTGACATTCGAGGGACTCCCATTCCTGGGGTAGGCAGAGCAAGTAGTGACATAGGACCGGGGTTCCTCTCGTCCTCGAACTCTTTATTAATACTCATTTACACAACTTAACCCGGAGGGTCCACTACGATCACCATTTCTTGAGGGGACGGTTACGTCCTCCGTACTCTCTTCGGTCCCAAACTGAGGACCGAACCCTCCTAGGGGACCTCTTCTCTTCCGTTGGGGGAGGTCATAAGAACGGACCTCTTAGGTAGGGTACCTGTCTCCTCGGACCACCCGATGTCAGGCACCCCAGCGTTACTCAGCTTGTACTGTCCGCCGACTCGTCTTTACGTGTGCACTGACTTTACCTCCCACGGGCCGTCTCCCGTGATGGGAGTCGCCTTACGAATCCCCGAGATTCCGCGACCCGAGTCACCCTGTCGCACACACGGGAAAACGGAACGTGCATCGTTCTACCTTACAGACATGTAAAGGGTTCGGTACGGAGGTGGGGCTCCCCGACCAGGTCAGATGACCCGGTCAGATTACGGCACTTGCGACCTTTGTCGGACGTCTTCGTTTCGCCGCCCGTCTCCTTCCCGGACGACGTCTGACCTTTACGATTTGGTCGGAGAAGTTCCGTGAATTAAGTTTTATTGCTAGTCGTGAAGTACCGGGTTTGGTCTCGATGGATGTCCGAGATGGACCGGGGGGTCTGGTGGTCAAACATTGAAACAACGTCAGAGTTCCGGAGCTTCTAATGGTCACACCCCTGACTCCCCGACCCGCGGGGAAGGGGATCCGACTACCCTCACAGCAATAACCCAGGCGACTCCTGATTTGCCCGGCCCATGTGCTCCCCGGTTAGGGGACCAGTGATGTCCGAAGGCTTCTCGACTCCGGAGAGTACGGTCGCTTCCGAGACGAGGGAGACATGGTACCTGCTGTTCCAGGGGGCCGAAGAGGTCGAACGCCAAGTTCCTACCTCTCGGGACGAAAGTTCCCGACACAAGGAGTCACGTGTCCTCGTACAGTAGGTGAACCCTACGGGATGGAAAACAATAAAATCCTTCAACGGACGTTCCACGACGGACGGGAGTTCCAGACTAGGGATTCCTGAGACGTACGAGGTCGAAGGCACACAAAGTGGAGATCGGGGAACTCACGTGGGGGGAGGTGACCGGGACGACGGATTCGGAGAGTGACCAAGAGTCGGAGGAAGTCGTGGTCTGTAAGGACCCCGCACCGGGTGAAGGGTCAGTAACGTCTCTCGACATAGAGATTATTACGAGAGGACTATTTACCACCCTCTACCAGAACCTGTTCCCCGCACAGAGACAGATGGTCAAACACCCCGTCTCCGGTGTCGGTTCCTTTGTTACAAGGGACTCTAAAGCTCTAAACCTCCTTCCTCCGCTGACCCTCTCAGGAAGATAAATGATTCTTCGGTATTTCCACGACGTCCCTCGTCGGGTATTCCACCGCTTACGCACACGCGTGCGGGTGTGAGTGAGTGTTTGTGCTGGGTGGGTGGACGCGTGCACAATATGTGGGTCCTTGAATGGCTTCGTTTTGACTAAAACCAAATCCTCTAAACTAAAGTACGATTTGTTTAAAGTAGTCCTAAAAGTATACTTCCCAAACAAGGAGGGGTTTACACGGGACGAACCGACGTACAATTACACCAGTTTAGGTTAGAGGCTCAAGAGACGTCCGGGACCTTGGCCCAAGAGTCCTGAGTCGAGGACGGACGACCGACTCTGACCCCCTCCGTCAACGACAGTGATCACCGAAGGTTCCGGGACCCGACGGGAATCTCGAGTCCCTTGTGTCCTTACCTTCGTCTCTCGGTCGTTCCCCGCTCTCCGAGATAGTGGGCCTCACTCTCGGTCCCTCTACGGCTCCGGGACCTTCGAACTGACCACCGTGCCTCTCGGGGTGCACCCCCCGAGTCTTACAGTCAGACGAATCTTCTTCGCTAGGTGGGCAGTGTATGACTCCTGGACACCCCCCGTAGCCCGCGAACCCGTCCCATGACAGGAAACACCGGAGATTCCCTAGGTCCCTCGTCCAACGGGTCTGAATCGTGTATGTTGATGTTCTGCGATCAATTATGAAAAAAGAACATTCATAAATACAGGTACACTGGGATATGGACAGGTCTACCGCTCTGCCCACGCAGGCCTCGGGAGGACCTCGGGGTCCTCCGTCTTGGTAGAAGGACTCCCACCGGGGTCCCGGGGTCCTCCGTCTTGGTAGAAGGACTCCCGCCGGGGTCCACGTCGGGGACCAGACCACAAAAGCGTCGGGGCGGTCTCTCGGGAGGAAAGGAGACGCACAGAGCTCCTTTCAGACACCGTGACCGAGGAGAAAGGGTGGCGAGTCTCCTCCACCCCGGAAGGACACTCCCTACCACCCTCTCGTCAGAAATAGACGACCATTGTCTCGACTCTAAAAGGGTCCCGTCCTCGTCCCCGACGACGGAACGACCATCTCCACCCGACCCACGACCAGAGAGTCACTAATTCTTGAACAGTACCCTCCTCGAGTCGACCCACTCTCGACTCGTACTGACGACAGAGTCCGACTGGACCACTTACACCCCTCGTACACCCCTCGTACACCCCCAGAGACTGGGGTCTCCGGGGAGTGTTCGATGGTTAAGATTGCGGCGTCCGACTCGTCGTCGCCCGTCTATGGAGGTCTCAGTGGGACAGAGACAGATGAGGTCTTCCGGAGGGACACCACTGAGATCTGAGGGTGTAGTCGTAGTAGGTTCTCTACTTTCGTCTTGTTTTGTCTGTCTGACACCGAAGACGAGATCGACTCTGGGTCTCGGACGCTCAGTCTGAACGGAAGGTCCTATGGGGACGTCGTTACGGCAGGGGCATGCTCACGCGCCCGAGGTCGGGCTACGTGGAGACCCACACTCTCACTGGACGAAGGACGGCCCAACCGCGGAGAAAGGTCGGACCCGTCTCCCGAAGGACCTGTCCCCACTTTCCGACGGATGGTCCTGGGACCGTGCTCCGGACCGAGTTGTTGTCTTCCGTGGTCACTCGTTCACCTGCTCACTACGTAACTTTCTACTGTAGTACAGTTCCTGCTCTCCAGACAGCAGCCGAAGTAGGCGGTAGTCTATTTGTCTACACCAAAGTGAGAGTCCTGGCCAGTAGTACATCAGTGACCTCAGAGTATAAGGTCTATGTTTTTGACTCCGGCTTCAGCCGTCCATCACCCCTGGGACCCTTACCCCGAGCCCGAGGGACCAGGGGCCCACGAAGAGAGCAGACGCTAGTAGTGACACACACGGACCGGGGTCTAAGGCCAGAGACCTACGACTCGACGCCGACGTGTCGAAACGTGTCGAGGACGAGGATCCGGGGAGTAGAGACGACCTAAACCCCACAGGTGTCCGGACGTAGGTACACCAGGAATAAATCTGAAACCGGGTCAGACGGTCACAAGGACCGGAGACGGGACCGACAACCCCCGGGATCACAGACGAGAGAGGGGGAAGGAGTCCGGAGACAGGACCTGAAGGGAGGTGGTGACTGTTGACAGTCCCTGGGGTCCGACCGACGAAGACTTTATGACTCTGGTCGTCCTCAGAGAAGGGTGGGTCCAACGGGTCCTGGAAGACTGAGACCTAGGGAGACGGACCCCGAAAGGAGGGACGGGGTAGGGCACACTTCTATCTCCCTCTTCGACTGACAGGTGTTCGGTTCCTCTCTCCTGAGTCTTCTACAGTTGGGACTCCTGTGCGAGGAGGTCTGAAGGCCGGAGGTCTTGACACTCTTTTAAAAGACACCAAATTCGGGGGCCGGACGCCATGAAACAAGACCGTCAGGATCGTTCACTGGGGTCGGTCTCACTGCACGGGGTCTTGTGCTCTCTAGAGAGAAATCGGAACGGTGGAGTACAGTGTAAACAAACGGGTTCGTAGAATCGAGGTTCTGGGGTCGTTGTTCTGGGTGGGGGTAGGAGGGTAAAAAAGGACACTGGGCCCCTTGGTTTTACGTCTCGAGTCCCTTACGAACAACTCACTTACTCGGGGTCTGTCGGAAACCCGGTCGTCTGGAGAGTCGGACCCCATTTATTGTCTTTGAGATCTGAGGGTGTAGTCGTAGTAGGTTCTCTAATTTTGTTTTGTTTTCGACACAAAACTTTGTACTGTTGTCGGGAACCATACATACTGGAACGAACAACCGGAAGGGCCCCTCCCACGATTCGAAGTCAAGTACCAGAAGGCGTCGTCGAGGTCTGACTGATCCCCTGACCTTCGCCCGTCAGATGGTTGTCGTGTACGTCTGTCATACCCGCCTCCGTACCAGGAGCCGGGGCCCCAGTCTGAGTACGGGAAGAGTGGGTCTCTCCCCACGAGACCCGGACTCGACTCAGAGGAGGAGGTAGAAAGGCAAACGTTTCTTGAGCTCCAACTGTCCGTCTGACGATAAAGGAGTAGTGGGAAGTGAGTGAGTGATGAAAACTGTGTCAAGTATGGTGGCAGCGAAAGAATTATAAATAGAAATGTACCTGAGCGACGGGGGACCTCCGGTCTATTGGACCCGGTTCTCTGCGACTCAAAAAAAACAATCGGGGTCCGGACTCGATTTAACCCTACCCGGTGAGTGGTCCTGTAGACGTCCCGAATCTCTTTATACCCTTCCTAACCATAAGAGATCTTCCCTTTAGCGTCCCTCCCTCAATTTCGACTCCCCGCAACGGTGGGGTCTAGGGACCCACGAGCGGAATCGACCTAAAGTGACTTCTCCGTCCACTTGAGGGGAAGTTCCGAAGACCTTCCGACCTCCACCCCTCTGCGTTCTTACTCCCCCGACGGAAGTACCAGACTACGGACTTAGAATTCCACGACCTTGAAGAGTCTCCCCGAGTGATGAACGGGGGACGGTACATAAAAGTCTACCCCTTTTTTCAGTGTACCGTCAGGTCTAAGAGGGTCCTATTCGACGTCGAATTTTGGTCATACACTTGACCCCGGGAACTGGAACATTTCTGTCCAGGGGTCTTTTCGGACGATTCGGGCTCGGGTCGGTCCTGGGTGACGAACGACACCGCACGTCTCATCCCGGTCCGCGGGGTCCGTCCCACGTAGGAGGGTCGACTGAACGAATGTGGACACCACCCGTCGGTAGCACAGACACAAGACTCGGGTATGTACCTTCGGCCCGGAGGACTTACACGAGAGAACGAGGGGTTCCAGGGGACGTGTGTCTCGTTCTGGTGTCCTCCTCGGTCTAGGGTGACTCCCTTTACCTCCTGACTCTTCGTAAGGTCTTCACCCGACACACAGGGACTCCGGACGGACGGAAGGATTCACATCTCGGTGTTTATGGAGCCACCCTTTCCGACCGTCAAAATTTAAGTTCTCGGGAGAACATAGACCTTTTATCAACAAAATTATTTTATTGTTATGGTATAAGGGGTAATCAAGGGTCCTTCGTTGGGGTACAAAAAAGTCACGTTATTCGGGAAACTCTCCACTCAGTACACATTATCGCTCACGACCGACCGTGGGAACTCGGTGTCAAAAGTCGTACGACGAATACCCAGGGCTAGGTGTACACATAGACAAAATAACTCCGTATAGGACACATTAGGTTCCGGTTTCAGGTCCGATACCGCGAGGTCGTCGGACACCGGAGGAGAAACCCCTGGACAACCTTCCCTCCGGAACCCCCAAAGAAAACGCAGGGTCCGTGACGCAGACTCGGGAGGTGAACCATGACGACGGACATCCCCGTACACCGACGACACGGTCTCGGAGGTGGCCGAGGACGGAGGATGGGGAGACGCCTGGTCGTCTTATAAGAAGGGAAGAGTAGCGGCTGGTCCTCAAACCAGACCAAAGAACCCTTTTCCTTTTTATTTCTCCGCATAATTTCGTTTGGACACGTGGGGCGAATAGGGTCTGACGTACGCCCTGTAGTGTTGTGCCCCCTCCCCCAAGTCCGGTCCTGGGGTCCTCTCGGACGTGGACCGGAGGGGGACTCCGTCCCCTCTCAGAACGCTGAGTCCCTCTCGAGACTAGATCCTCTCAATACCGACGCCTTCGTGACTCCCCTACGAGGGTCCACGACCCCGAGACCCCTCGTCCCGTTCTGGGACTGTAAAAGGGAGGTCGTAGAAACCCCCATAGAGGATAGGAAACTCGATACATCAGTCCGACCATCCGTCTTCCTTCCCGTTCAAGAAGTCGTTTCTTACTCCCGAGTCCCGGAAGACAGGGAAGGGTATGTGGGGTGGGATCCGGTGGGCGGAGTCAGACCGGAAGGGTGGTGTCGTCCTGAGTCCACGGGGTGAAGTCCCGTCCTCCCCTCTTCCTGTCCCGAGGACTTCTAGACCAGGGGACTCTGATTGTGCGGATCACACATCTTGTCCGATTACTAAGATTCAAGATGGTAGCTCATTAACATTTCTTATTTTGTTACGACGGTTCCCATCACAGACTGTGGGCAGGTAAGGTGCAACCGAAGCTCGGGAACTTTCCGCAAAGACATTGCTTCCTACTCGTAGTGTGGTCTGCAATGTTAGCAGTTCCCTGGAGTCCTTTTTCAGGGAGAAAGCCTATTTGAATGTTCAGTTATATGAAGATGAAAGACCTAAAGAAATACTTAAGTATCTATAAGTTCTCTCACTCTCCCTCTTTCTCTGTCGTTCTTATACACACAATTCTTGGTAAAGGACCCGGGACGTACCGGTAGAACGATGACATGTACGACCCCGGGGGACCCGAGGACCCAGGGACATCACTCCGGTGGAGGGCCCCGGGTCTCAGGACTCCCCTTGTCGGTCCCGAAGGATCCCCGTCGTGTCACGGGAGACGACCTCCGACCCGCGTCGGTCGACAACAATGGACCTGTGCCGGTCTCGGCAGTGACGTCTCGACCGGAACGACCCAAAGGGACAGTTTCGGTGCGACTGTAGGTCGAGAGACGTTTCCCGTTCTAAGAAGAGGGTGGCCACTTGATACTCCTTGTACGTTCTCCTATCAATCTTTTCGGCTCGCCAAAGTGTATATACGCATATATGTAGGTGTGCGTCCCGGCGTTTGTGTACGTGTATATAAATATAAACACCAGTCGTTGAACAATTTAACTCCCCCTTTTATATAAATTAGAACCGGACACGACAACGTTTTTCCCGGCAGGGTTAAATTAAACGTCCGACACTATCAATGTACACGACTGCACGACGCCATAGGTAACACATGGTTTAACCTAAACACATAATAACGAAAGATTTAACGTACGGATCAAGTCGTTTTAACAAGTAGTCACAAATGACCGAAATACGAATTATTCTATGAGGTGTTATGGAACGACGGTCCTACATTGCGTCGGACATTAACGGATCATTTTTATTTAATGTATTTCAGCCGTAATAGTTGAATGGATTTAGGCGAGTGCGGTACTGGTTATTAATTTACGACTCTTACAGACAAAAGTTTTTTATCTTGAGCCACTAACGATGAAGTGAGTAAAATTACTGACATAAACCCCTGTCTCCCATCAAGGGAGTACCTCCCACTCCATCTCTCTGGAGTCAACCCGGGTGGTGACACTCCAGTGAACCCACGGCAGTCCCGTCATCGCTGCGTCGACAGGGTCGACCGGGTCCCACCGTCTGTCGCGACACGAGGTCCTTTACGTGCACACGAAACACAAACACGTATTCAAGGGTTTGGTTCGAAAAGGGTACCTGAAAAACACATGGTCTAACTCGGGTTCAGATGCCTCACTAAGGATTTTATTTGACCTGAGTCAACCCAACCAGAACCGACGTTTACTCTTTATTTACTTAAGGTCCCCTTTAACCTGTAGACGTGTGTTACGCCGTCGGGGGCGTAGGAGTCGTGGGAGTTTCTTGGGGAAAGAACGGAGAGTTCGATGAGTTCCTTACGTCATTGTATGTGGGGTTCTCTGTACACGTTTATAGACCCACAGTCCGGCTCCTGATCAGGGGAAGGTTGTCTTGTCAAGATTCGTTATAAGACTCGTGCCGCTCGGGACGTCACCGAATCCAGATATTTGGACGTGTACCCAAACGACTGAGATTCGGCAACCGGTTCGGACCAAAAGTGCTTATACAGACACGGGAACACAGTAAAGTAGGTTTCGGAGGAAACTTGACATTGGTGTTCGTCTCGTTAACTAAGATGAACCGTCACCACTGGAGTCCGACCAGTCCTGTTTGTCGTCTCCTGCCTGTACCCGGACTCCGAGGACAGGCGGACTGCGGTAGTCCATTCTGGGGAACACTGTAGCCGACCACACAATCCCCTCTTCAGAGGGTCGTTAGGCTCTTTTACCATTAGTACTGGCCGTGGGACAACTCCTCTAGAAACAGATACCGTAATAAAAAGACAGTACCCGAAAGATGTACAATCCTACATGTCCTTCATGGAGATAGCCGTCTCTCCCCTTGACTCCTGGCTTCTTCAACGTCCTCTGTCTCGACCCCGATCTCGAACCAAAGGACTGCAAGTAGAACGAAGAGTAGAGTATCTCGGGGAAGGGTTCCTCGTGTCGGAGCAGGTGGGACTCATCTTGGGTGTTTCGGTGACCGTGAAGGTCTTGGTTGCCTTGCCGAGACTCTGCGGGAAACGAGTAGACAGGGAAGTAGGTAGATGGATGGGTGCGTCGACTGTAAGACCGAGTCTACGGGTGAATAGTTGGTACCCGACTCGATCACGGAAATCGAATAATCTCGAATCATCGAAGTCTTCACCAGTCGACTCGGGTTCTGACTCTTGTGCGGTGCTCGGGTGTCTTGTGCAGCACTCGTCCCCCTCTTATTCTTGAGACAAGATCGAGAGGAGGTTTACCCACCCCCGTCCCCTCTCTCAAACCGGGGACAGGAGGTTTCTTCTTGACACTCGAGGATTCTCACGTGTCCTGAGAAATGTGGTACTACCCGACTAAGTGACACCAGGGTTTCCTGGGATCTCTGGAATCCCGGTCACTTGACTTAGGGGTCACCGATACCTAAGAACATTCCAGTGGTAAGACCCGGTCAGATACGACGACTGCTCCCGTAGCAGACTGCCGTAATACTACTTCCTTCCCTAAGGGCACATCTAAGATCCTGGATCGTCCCCGAGTCGGTTACGGGCACAGACGACCACACCTACTTCTTAGGTGCGTAGTCACCGATTTACTTAGTTCCTCCATACCTCGTGTAAGATCTTTACTCGACTTTTGCCCATAAGGGACATCTTCTGTTCGGAGGTGCTAGACCTTTTAAGAGAAATCACCTACGAGTACCCAGGGCCCTACGTCTTGTTTGGTCTTCTTGGGTACTAAGGTTGTCACTCCGGTGAGTCCTGAGGGTCCTCACTCCGAACACAGACGCGAGTAGGACCTCCCTACCAGACCGGGACCGGCTCCTCGAACGAGACCCTCACCCGCACAGATGAGACCCCCGTCTTTACTCTTGAGATTATCGAAGCCCGGTGAAGTCCGTTCAACGACTTGGCGAGGCACGGAGTCAGGGGAAGAGTGGGTCCGGAGTAGTGTCATCGAAGAAGTACCCCAACGGCACTCTTCGTGCTCTTGTGTGCCCTCCCCACTCACCACCTCCGACGAGGGTCAGTCGACACAGGGAGGGTCGAGACACCGGCACCAGGACCACCGCGACTACGGTCTCCGGTGTCACTGTCTGCACTCCAGTCTAGTGGGATGAGGTCCGGGTTTACGATGTGGGTTTCTCCCGAGACGACGTCTCACCGCCGAAAGTGAGACGACTATGGCCGTCAGTGGGCCCCTGAACAATCTATGCCCTTGAGGTAGGAAGAGGTTGGACAAGGAACTCCAATCCCGGGTGTAGGTTTACGAAGTACTCGGAGGACCCGGTACGACTACGTCTGGTGGGAGTCTGGATGAAACTCCTTGAAAGGCACGTCTAATCCCCAGGACTCAGTGCCTGTTGTCCCGTCTGACCCCGGCTACCTCGGTGAAGGAGAGGGGCCCCTGCGTCGTTTCGGTAGGGACGAGGACAGACGTCGGACCGTCAGGTCCGGTCACCGGTCGACCTACCAGGGTCCAGGACCCGACCCCTCAAACCGTAAATCCTCAGTGGGTCCTTCTACCTATCGTAGTTTGGTTCGAACCGACCCACACCGGGGAAGACCTCGAACCCTCGGGGTCGTTGGTGGTGGTCGTGACAAGTGTCCGGGTTCCTAGTAGAGTCTCGGTCGACCAGGGACTTCCCACTCCGACCCGGAGTCGCCCCGAATATTTGTACCTAAGTACGAGGTGGTGGTCGAGTGTCTTTTGACACGAGGACTGGACTCTAGACAGTTGTAGAGTTCTTTGAGTGACAGAAGGGACCAGAGACGTCCGGACCGACCTCGACGTCGGGAGCGGTCTCCTCTCCTCTCCCCTCCCCTCTCTCCCGACTCGTTCCGTTCCCACGGGGGTCCTTAGTCCTCGTGTCGTCAATGGAGACCCCGAACCTCTACTACCTCGGGTCCCGAGGAGACCGCGACGGACGGGCCCTTGTCTGTAGAAGTGCAGAAGTCAGAAGGTCTAGACAGGTCTTGTCTCTTGCACGGTACCCGACCCCGTTACTTGGACAGACGTCCGAACCCCGGCAGGAAGGGAGGTGCGGACCCCCTAGGACTGCCTTCCGTCGTACCGGGGTAGAGTGAAGACTACAACTGTATAAGGGTCGTATTTTCGGACGAATCCGAAGTCAGACGGACGCCCTACTCAAGGGAGGGGTGGGACCCAGCATCCCGTGGAAGGGGCTGGGGAATGGACGTCCCTGCTCTGAGTCGTCAGTCGAGCAACAGTAAAATGAGTCGATCACGGGCGAACCAGACGGTGGGAAGGGTCTCCGGAGGGAGTGGTGGGTCGTCGTGCTGAAGGGCAGGAGATGCACACCACGGTCTAGACACCGCTCGTGGGAGTCCGACTGGTGTGTACCGTAGAGTGAGCGACTCGGACCTGAAAGAAAGGGGCGTCCTGTTACTCGTCGGAGGTGAACGTCCGAAGACACTCGCGGCGTGGCCCAGATCGGGTCGCGACCCGGTCGGGCCCTCGAGTCAATCACGCGACTCACCTGTTCCCGTCTCGCGGACTCCTGAGCGCGAGGACGAGGCGTCCGGGTACTTCCTTCACGCCGACGGGGGTCGGTCGGCCCGAGGAGACTGACTGGGTGTCCTGTCTGACGGTGGGTGGGTCGGGAATGGGCGTACTGGAGGAGCACAAAATCGGTCGGGTCTTGCGGGAAGGGAGTCGTCTCTGGGACACGAGGAGATCGGGTGTCTGCTCCGGGACGTTCCCCTGAAGGGTCGCCCGAGAGGAGCCACAGTAGAGAGGGCAGGTGCGTGGGCCTGGGGAATCGGACGTACCGGGAGAGACAGGCGGGACTGAAGAGTGGGAGTCCCGAGCCGACTTTACGGTCGAGGAGACGACCTTTGTGTAGGTGAGAGGTGAACTGGGGGGTGGGACAATAAGTAGGACGAAGGACTCCGTAGTGGAGACACTACTAAGAGTCTGAAGCCCTTACCTCCGAGGACCTCCTATCCCGACGTAAAGTCGGTACGACCGACCGGGTGTCACTCGAAAGTGTCTACGCACATCTTAAGTTTCTCGTAAAAGAACTTATGGAGCTCCGTACGTTGACTGTGAAGGAAAGTTTTTAACACCCTAAGTTCACCGTCAAAGACTCATTTCGAGAATTAGCGAGGAGTAGAATAAATAAGGAGGGAGGAACGACAGTCAGACTCTTTACAGTGGACACGGAACGAGAGGGGTGTGATAAGGAGGGTGGAGTTACAGAGAGGAAATAAAAGAAGGACCAAAGAACTACCAAAGAGAGGGGTTCCGGAAGGAGTCTCGTGCGTACCGAGAGAAATTAATAGGGTGAGTATCGTACTCTGTGTATACCTGTAAAAGGCAAACAGAAAAAAGGGGATCTTATACTGTAGAACTCCTGTTCCCGAACAAATAGTAATTAGAAACCTAGGGAATAATACTCCACGAATCATGTCTCGATCTCAAGTCACGTACAATCCGCCCACCTATCGACCTCCCTGTTTATTCACCTGTCTACTCATCTTCCTTCCCACTCACGTTATTCCTTTCTTACCTACCTCCTCACCTTGTCACTTACCTGTCGTCGGCTCTCTCTCTACTCGTCGACCTCTACCGCCTACCCACCTAATTGCCCACCTACCTACCCGCCTACCTACTTACCCACCTACCTACTTACCCACCTACCTACTTACCCACCTACCTAATTACCTACCTACCTACCTAATTACCCACCTACCTACCTACCCGCCTGCCTACCTACCCGCCTACCTACCTACCCGTCTACCTACCTACTTACCCACCTACCTACCTAATTACCCACCTACCTACTTACCCACCTACCTAATTACCTACCTACCTAATCACCCACCTACCTAACTACCTACCTACCTATCTGTCACCCACTTACTTACTTTCCTACCGGGTATACAGAGAGCAGTCATGACTTAGTACAAGACTACGTAAACTGGTAAGTCGAAAGTATTGCACTGTTATTCGTAAAAAGTTAACAACTTCATATACAATATATTTTAAAATACATAATGTAATTATATTTTTGGGGAACGGAAACGGGAGGGTACGACGCCCCTGGACCAGACCTTACAAATTTAAGACGTCAGACGTAAACCCATGACCGTCCGACGTCTAAACTGGGAATCCTCTTCACCTGTCTACCTCTACTTGCGTAAAGAACGTCGTGCGGGAGCACGGTGGGCTCCGTGTGGATGGGCCTGGTACGGTAGGGCTGAGGGTCATTACTACTGCACCGAACACAGGGTGCGACCGGGGAGGTGGTGCATCGTCGTCCAATACCGAGGAAGACCCGGGGTCCGGCACCATTACGACCGGTTACCAACAGGCAACTGTAGGGTGTCCCTGTTCACCCGAGGGCGTGTCCTCTGCTACCACGGGACACCGTCACTCTGCCCCGAAGTGAAGTCCGACCCTAGTGACGGACAGGTAGACAGGTCGGTGAGTCAAACGTGTGGGAGGTGGACGGCAGAAGACTTCTGATTCTTCCGTGAGGGTCCGGAGGGTTCTGTAGGCGAAGAAGGGTCCCTGAGTGTCCGGACACGAAGGTGTCTTACCGTGCAAGGACCGAGAAAAGTATGACTTTAGACCGTAGACCCACGACAAAAGGGGTCGTGGTCCGAAGGGACCACCGAGTCTGCCATTTCGTAGACAGATGGTACACCCTCTGGGCCCAAGCTAGGTCCCTTCTAGGAGACCTCTTCCTTTACCGTTGGGTGAGGTCATGAGAACGGACCTTTTAGGGTACCTGCCTCCTCGGACCATCCGATATCAGATACCCCAGCGTTTCTCAGTCTGTGCTGACTCACTGAAGTGAAGTGAAGTGAAGGGGTCGTGTTTGACTGACCGAGCGGGAAACCTGAGGAGGGGGTCGTGAGAGGGACCGTCGGATGACTGACCGTATTTTCTGGATCGGTCCCACAGTAGGGTGCGGGTCTGTGCCCCAGATGTGGACCGACCGGTCGAGACGTGGACACTTCGCCGAGACCTACTGGGGACCACCTCCCGTCCCTTGTCTCCGAACTTACTGACGTTCGCCGAGTATTTTATCCCGTCCCAGAGGAGCCTCCCTTGAAGACTCCTCTGTAAACGGGTGGCGTGGAGGACTTTGCAGACGTAGACGCCACGAGCGAGGAATCGAGGAACCGACAAAGCACAGGCCGTCTCAACACTAGTGACAGTGGTTCCTGGGTGGTTCCTGGGGTTCTCGGTAGACCCCGATTCGGAAACTTGGAACGGGACCGGTGTCTTCCCTACAGCCCTCGAGGTACGGGGAGACGCCACGGGACCCGACTCGCGGTAGTACAGGGAAGGACTCACCAGACCGCCTCAGACGGACTCCGGTCCCTGGTACAGACTATGTAGAGACGAGTCGTGGGTCGGCCGTGAAGTACTTGAGTCAGTCGAGGTCCTGTTCCACTCAGTTTGTTCGACAGCAGGACTATAGTCAGAAGAGATTCCCGACCCCTGTATTAGGGAATACTTAAATAAAAGAAGGTATAGTCTTGAACTACGAAAGGGACAATGTAGGTGGGTAAGTAGGTAAGTCGGTTGTAAGTAGGTGGATCGATGGGTGGGAGGTAGATCGGTGTGTAAGTAGGGAGGGAGACGGGTTGGTGGGTAGGTAGGTAGGAGAAAAACGGGTAGATTATAAGAAGGACCTAACTTTGGGGGAACCTCGTGGTGAAAGTCGGCTCGACCGTCGTCTTCGGAGGAAGTACTGCCGAAAGAGGAGGATGCTATGGTGAGGAGGTAGATAGGTACGAGGTCCGGGGGGTCCAAAGGATAGTCGCCTACGTCTCGGAGTCTTTTGGGGTGTGGGCTGCTACTCCGAAGGTCGCATCTTCGAAGTGTGACTATATGTATGTCCATATACGCAGATATGTGTCGTACACAAATTATGATAGATATATATATGTCATATATATGTGATATCTATATATATGTGTGTGATAGATATATATAAGAGAGTATGTGTGTGTGTGTGTGTGTGTGTGTGTGTGTGTGTGTGTGTGTGTGCCGCACGAAGGACTGTCCGAATAGAAACCATCGGTCGTACCTCCCTGTTCGTCTCCACAAAGGACTGAACCTCTGGTCTCCACGAACGATTCGAGTGTGACTAAACGTCAGTTGACCGACCTAGTCAGTTAGTTTGGGTCTTCTAGGGAGTGGTTTCAGTTGAAGGAAGGGGTCGAGGGGCTACGAGTACAGTCTTGTCTGTGGAGGGTGGTCGGGTGGAGGAACTCCCTTTTTTTATTTCTTCGTTTTTTGTTTTAGCTCTGGTTTTAACTCTAACAACTACCGTGGTGAGACGGACACATCTCTTATAGGGTGTATAAACCCCGGAGACATGTGAGACCCCACCAGAAACGGGGGCCCAAAAGAGAGTCCCCTGACGGGTGGTACAGTGGTACTTCTTAGTGTCTGCACAACTCCTATGTCTGTAACTCTTTCTCCTCGGAGTGGCTCTGCAGTGACTACCGGTGACGTCTATGCGGCAGGGACACCCGTCCGTCCGCCCGATGTACCCACTCCGCCAGGTCCAGGGTGTCCTACGTACACGCCAGAACACTCGGTGAGTGGTCCTCCAACTTCCACTGACTGCGACGGTCCGTTCACTGTCGGACACACACAGGCATGTTCCGGATCCCCGTGCCCCACTTCCGCGTCCAATACTCTCCCCGGGATTAGGTCAATGAGCCCCTCTATCAGGCGAGAGGGAAATGAGAACCCGGGGTCTACTCTCTTGTCTCTAAGTCTGACTAGGTCACTGAGGTCGCAAACAGCCCACACACACACACACACACACACACACACGTGCGCGAACGCACGCGTACACATAAGTGCCCACACACCGACGGAAGAGTCTTGGTAGGGAAAGGTCCCGACTTTAGGTCTACCCCTCTCAGTCATCAGGAAAAATAGTGTGAGTTTGCCTCTGGGGTCGTTGGGGGAGTACGGGAGACGGGAGGGTGTGGCAGAACGTCAGACTTCGCCGCGTGTGGTGATAATCGAACGTTCCAACGACCAGACAGTGCACACCATAGGGTTGGTCACCGAGTTCATAGTGGACCTTTGAACGGTCTTTGCGTGTAAGAACCCGGGGAGGGTCCAGATGACTTAGTCTTGAGACCCTCACCCCGGGGGTTTGGACCCAAAAGTGTTCGACAGGCCTCTTAAAGTACGTACGAGTTTAAACTCGTAGTGTGATTCCCTTGAGTCTTTGTGTACACGGGGACCTTTGATTTGACCATTCTTCCGTCCCTCCAGTCCGGTATCAAATTTTCCCAACGGAAAAGTTCAGGTCTCCTAGGTGCAAGTACAAGTCAGACCGACGGGCCGTCGGCGACTGAGCCCCGGAGTAGAACCGAGAGTCCAACCGGGTCCTCCCAGACCGAACCGACTACCTATCAGTGCACAGGGTTGGACCGGTCTCCGGAACGAAGGGTGCCGACTACCTATCAGTACACAGGGCTGGACCGGTCTCCGGAACGAAGTGTGCCTGCACAGGGACCCCCTGATCCCCGCGGAGGGTCCGTGTGACCCTAGGGACCCGACGACGACGACCGACGTCGCACCAAAGGTAATGTCGACGGCCCGACCTGACCGCACTCGCGACCGTACGTGTGTACACGGACGACAGGAGACGTTAGTCGGACTCTTCACGTCTCCGCCGAGAGACTTCGGACTGAGAGGGGAGTAGACCGCCATTTCGAGGTGGGAGTCCTGACGGACGGTGAGTGAGTAAACTCAGTTACTCCAACGCGTAGTGCAAAGTTCCACCGGTGAACCGGACCAGTGTTCTTAATTTTCAAGTCGACGCCTAGGGGTAGACACGGGGTACCTGGGATTGTACCGTGGTTGACTACCCACACTGGGTACCTTCTCCACCCCGGTGGAATCCCCGATGAATCCCTTCACTTGTGACAGACTTTCTTCTCTCCTTTCGTCTCCCGAACTGTCCTCGAAAGACCACCAGAAGGGTCTTACTTGAGACAGATTCAAGACTGAAGGTCCCTGTCCTGTTGAGGTCTCGCACGTCGGACCCCTGGGTCCATACTCCTGTCCCCTACGTCTCTGTAGCCGACCCTCGGGACACGGGCACACTCGACAGACACCGACCTCGCCCCGGAGACGAAAGACCCCCTTCGTGACCTCTTCCTCCCCGGTGACACACGCACCCGAGGCGGGTGGAGATTCGGAGAGTGGTCGGACCTTTGATTTCGCGGACCTCCGTCGGTCGCGGTGAGGGATAAACCTTTCCGGACCCTTTTTTACCTCCTGTCGTTAAAATTTGCAAGAGGGAACCGAGAAGGCAAGAGTCTTATTGTGGAGAGTAGTACCGGTTGACTTTATCAAGGTGACATAGTGGAGTGTGGATGATTTCCTCGTTTGTCACTTTATTTTATGTCTGGAGACTTTTGTTAGGGGACGAGACCTATACAACACCACTTTACCCGTAAGGACTAACACCGTCGGGACATTCTGATGTCTCGGTAAAGTCTTTCGTATGCAGTGACAAGACATTAGGACGAAGAACTTTAAACGGTGTTCCTTTACTAATTAGTCTTCGTTTGTCGTTAGATTCTACAAAAGACGTCGTGATAAATTTTATCAATTTTAACCTTCGTTACATTCACAGATCAAAATCTTCTTTGCCAAATAATTCGACACCATGTTTCACTGTATTTGGTTAACTTTACATTAAAATACCTCTACCTTATTATACCTTGTTAACTTTACATTTGATATCTTTGACATCTTTTCGCCTTTGTTAAACTATCCGACCCACTTCTACCGTAGTTGTATAGATGTGCTACTAGTCTTCCTATATTTATACACATAGACCCCTAGTCTCGTCCATTCCTACTTTCAAAAATATACCTAATATCTATTAGTAAACTGAAACTTTATACAGAAAGTACAACATTATAAATCTTCATTTTGTGAATTCTTTTGACAATTACTTCGATAAATTACTACTGAGAGACAGATGTTCAGATATTCATTCCCTCCCTGGGGAAAGAGACTCGTCGAAGGTCAGACCCCCTAGGGTTTCCGACACAATCGGAGAAATCCATTTACTATTTCATGAAATGAAGTGAATCCTTTATTCTCGGACACCCTAAGGGGGTGGAAAAACAGAACTAAATCTCGACCCTCTCCTACTCCTTGACGTAAAATATGACAACTATGACCCCGAAAATGTGACAGAAGTGGTGATTGGTCCTGGAACCTTCCCGCTACCTCCCCCCAGTGAAGGGACCGAGGGGTTCCACAGAAACCCTAAGCCGACCTAGGGGAATAGGGACCTCGCTGCGGACCCTCTCCGCCTAAGAGGCAGGGGTATTACCACGTGTCAGAGAGGTGCGTCCAGTCCTTTCACTTCTACACTTTTCTGTCTTCCGAGATTCGGACCGAACCCTCCTGAAGGGACCTCTCAGACCCACTTCCGTCGAGTATGCGTTGGGCGTGTCGACGGAGAGCCCTCCACGGCACCGGAGACGTCCCAATTGGTCGGGGAGTCGTGACTGGGTGCCCAAGGGAGTGGAGTGCGGACAACTTGTAGGTGCCGACACGTGGTGCGGACACGACCCCCACCACGGTCCCTTATTCCCGTCCGAGACCCCTCTGAGGTGACTGATCATTTCGTAGGTCTCTTTGGGTCGTAGCCAAGCTCACATTGCGGGTCAAGCCCTTTAGACCAGTCACCGTTCGGAGCATGCCAATTGAACAAAAAAAAAAAAACAGTGAAACCCCGACATACCTAGTGATTTTGTGTCTACCTCTGTGCTTAACGTAAACCTCTACATTCACAGAGGATCTCTATAAGAGGTCGTTGAAGTTCACATACGTGCCCTTTCGTGTTCCGAATCTCAATCTCAATTTACGTGTAGACTGGAAAGACTCGGAGTGCAAAGAGTAGACTTTCACCCTGATTCCCATGGACGAAAGTTCTTATGTCAATTGTACGTCTTGGAATTCATTCGCCAGTCAAAGTGACAAATTAATAAGGTTCGTCGACACCAAACGCTCCATTCTGGTCTGCTCAAAAAACGGAGGACCAGAGAAGGAGGACACAGACGGTGTCAGTGGGGATAAGACTCTGTCAGAAAATAAAAGACTGAGATACGAGAACCTGTTCCGTGAATTGAAGAAGTTAAACTAAAAAGTGGTCACTTCACCCCTACTGTTACTAAGGATACTGTCCCATTCTACTCCTCCATTTTGCTCCGACAAGTGTATTTTCACGGACACCTTTTACGATTCCTTACAGAGGATCACGTTTTTCGAGGGTCAGAGTGACCGGGACTACACATTCGTCGCAGAGAGTGACTCCGCGTCCACAGGCACCTTCGTGGTCGGGACGCACGAACAGTTTGGGTAGGTTTCTGTACTTTGGCGGGTCCTTACTGTACCTGGGTGCACGGGAGACGCGAGAGTCGAGGGCTCTCTCCGTCGTGAGAGTCGCGAACCCTCGACCTCGGACGTCTGTGACTTGGACGGTCTCCCCGATGTGGACGGGACTCGGTTGTGGGGACCCCTCTGAGGCGTGGACGAACTCGACGTCCGGACACCGCGCCGGAAACCAGTACGACTCGAGGGTTTGTGTGTGGTGCCGCGACCAGGGCCTCCACTACTACCAGCACCCCCTGCCCGTGCGCCGTGTGTCTGTCGCCGGGGTCCGCCGGTTCAAGAGCTTGCAGTGGTTCTGGACACCCTCTACTCCGTTCACTCTACTTGTGACCGCGGTCCCGGACGTGGTCCGTCCCTCGACGTTCTCCCGCTGTCCCCCTACGTCCGTCTAGACCGACGAAGGTGGTCGGACGAACACACGGCACCCTTGGCTCCCTGTCCAGTAAACAAGTTCTTTTCGGGACCACTGTCCGACGGATCCATACAGAGGTCTCTCGCGGACGTGGGTTCCTTGTCCACCCTTCTCCGTTCATTCGTCCTCCCAAACCCCTGTGTCGTCTTTACGGAACATTCGAACCCTTTCCGTCTCGGGTGAAAGTCCTTCACCCCTGTAGACCCCGGTCAAAGCGACCGACGGAGGACGTCCTCCACCCCCTTCCGATCCCTCCCCTCCCTTTCGAACCACTCGTCCCCTAAGTACGGTGCACGATCCCACCCTCTCCTCGTTCCCGTCTTTTGTCCCGGTCTCCGGTGCAGTTCTTCCATCTCTCGCCTACCGGAACGTGTCCGCACCTCCTGGTCATCGGGTCGCCGAACGGAGACCACCGGACATTTTACAAGTCAAACAGGGAGACTCAGATTCGGTCTCCTCCCCGGTCTTCCCGGGGATTCTGAAACGTGGGTTTGACTCATTGTTAGACCCGGAAGAGTCACGTCGGTCCACTCGCCGGCCGTCGCCTCTTGGGACGGGGACACTGCCGTACAGATAATGTTCTCACTGACGGTCGTTGTGCCCCCTTCCGAGTCGGGTGGCCCGAATGGGAGAGTAGGGGTCCGACCCCGTGTCCGCGGACCTCCTTCACCCCCACACCCGTCGACACCGACGAAACCCGAGCGGTCAGAGGACTGGTGGAGACGGGGTTGGTCGTCGTCCGACTCCGGGACCCCGGTGAGACGTGGGGCCGTGGTGAGCGGAACAGTCTCGGCATCAACGGGTCCGTCGTCGACTTCAGCAGTTTCGGGGTCGACTTCCAGGACGAGGTCACACCTCCGTCGTTGTAGAACAAACAGAGGTGCCGGTCCTACCAGAAGAGGCATCCTTGCTACACCGGCTACCGAGGAAACCCCCTAAGGCTCGGATCTCTCTTCTCCATGTATAGACGAGGGGTCAGTCATCCCTCGAATAAACAGTTTCCTCTTATGGACGGACGAAATCGACCCAGGTCTCTCCTCGGTACGTCTCGGGTGGGCCTGAACCGTTTGTGGGTCGGTCCGTCCTCGGTGAGGAACAGGACCAGGGAAGGAGGACCCGGAGGGAGATCCCCGGTACAATGTGAGACCGGGGTTCGACCCGGGGGTCCGCGACCCAGAGAGGGGTCTGAATTGTGCATGTACTTCACACACCGGTACGTCCAGAAATCACAGAGAATACCCGACTACGGTTCCTTCTCCTCGGCTCCGACAGTCGCGTCTGTCGTGTTTCGGTCTCCTCGGCCCCACCCCGAGACAGGAAGGACGTGGAAGGTCCGTAGTCCAGATCGTCCCGACCTCCACGGTTCCTGTGACAAGAACCTAAGTTCTCTTTTTTGGGACTGTTCGGACCGGAATATGAGGAACCCTGGTCTTTCGACAAGGTCCATCTGAAGGAGTTTCGTCACTCCGGGGTCCCACCTGAAGTATGTGTGGGTCGAGGAGATCCCTCGTCCCGACCCTGGACGTGGCCCCGACAGACGAAGTCCGCGCACGGGGATCGGTCACCGACGTCCGGGTGGACCCACCAGTCCTCGTTGTCGCTGACGCCCTGGGTCTCATCCCCGACGTTAGAACTCGATAAAGAAGATTATCAAAGGGAAAAAGAAATATTTAAGAGACGTCCGGGTAGGTAGACCCGTAGTTATGTCTTAAGAAATTATCGTCGGTAAACTCATAAGGTATCTCGTTTGGGCAAATCGCGGGGAAGAATGAAAGTAGAAAGACCTCCACTCCTCCCACACACACACACACACACAGACCTCCACTCCTCCCACACACACACACACACACACACACACACACACACACACACACACATAATTACCACTCATCACAAACAGAGTTGTCTGTCTGTCCGTCCAGAAGTCTTCAGTCCCACATTGTTTCCACCGGGGTCTGTGAAGGTCTCGTCTCCGGAGGGGTCTGAGGACTATACTGACGTCTGTGTCAACCCGTCAGTCTGGGGTTCGGAAACGGCGTCGGATGTGGGGCCTTGGAGGTCTCCTTGTGGTCAGTAACCTCCCTGTCGAGGCCCTGTCCTATGGTGGGTTTCGTCCTGGTCCACGAGTGGAAACTGACACTGGACTCTCCCGGAGTCACTGACGTCCGACATCTTCTTCCCGACGCCCACGGGTCCGTCCGACCGTCCCCACCTCTGCAGGAAGGGTCCCCTTCCGAAGGGACGCCGTCAGGACCGACCTACCCCAAATCATTTTTCGACGTCTCCGTTCGTCTGTCTGTGTGTGGTACGGCCAACAATCCTGTCTACCTGTCTTCCCCTCGGTAGGAACCCGTTCAGGGTCGACATGAAGACGGGACCCACGACGACCCCGACTCGAACGAGGACTGACTCCACTCGACTTTGTCGTAGTAGACCAAGTTGGAAACCTACAACGTCCTCTCCCCGGACCCCGAGACAGTCCCCGTCGATGAAAGAGTTCCGGTACCACGTCCCGACCGTCTCTTACGAGAACCTTCGGTTTAGACAGGAGAAGAGGGTCGACGAACTCGTTTACTACTCGGGGGACTCCTCGGAGACCAGGGACCCTCTCGATGGAAAGTACGGTTTCCCAGTCTTACTGGGGGAAAGGAGGGATCTAGTGCAGAGAGAAGTGAACGAACTCGATAAGGAGTATAAAAGAGAAAAGGAAATATTTAAGAGACGTCCGGGTAGGTAGACCCGTAGTTGTGTCTTAAGAAATTATCATTGGTAAGTTCATAAGATTTCTCGTGTCCGTTTGGGGTAATCGTCGGAAAGAATAAAAGTAAAAAGAATCTAGAGAGTTTAACAGGAATTACGGTTTGAAAACGTATTGACCTGTGTCAGACTTGACGTTCCGGTCCGACGGACCGTCTTAGGAACCACGACCCGAGCTCTTACGTCGACTCCGGGCGAGGTCGAGAGGTGGGAGGGAGGGACCGACCCGAGCACGATCCGACCAAAGAAGTCGGTCGTCGTGTCTCGAGACGAAGGTCTACCTTTGTAGGTGACACGCGGCACTATCCCCACCTTGACCGACACCGACCCGAGTTCCTGTCGCCACCCCGAGTCGTCCGTCAGGGTGCTAGAGTCTCTTCGGAACCAGTGTGGGGACCTGGTCTACGATGTGATAGATCTTTTCAGCCCACCCACTAGTTATGTTTGTCTTCAGTCTACCAAAAATTTATGCGTAATTTCCCGCAAGAGGTACGTGTAATCTGATTGGCTTCGTGGTCCCGACCTGGGAGTATTACCGAAAGCGTCCGCGTCGGGGAACAACCTTGTCACGCACCAGGGTTTCGTAAACTAGAACAGAAGTTCGACCCTGGTGGACCCCTTAAGATTAAGACTACTGACAAAATCTTTATAAAAAATCTTCGAGTATAACCCAACCAGTTTTTTAAGGAAGTTCAAAAAGGTATTCTGTAATGCCTTATATTATAGAGTAATGAATTTTAGTCTTAAATTTCTCACATGTAAGGTACTAGGATGACTATAATTGTATAAAAACGAACACCCGATGATGAAGCCTAATAAATAAAGATCATATTATAAAAATTTTAATTTCTTTACTTTGGTAAATCGATGAGATCGAAAAAAGGACTTTAAGAGAGGACGGATGTTTCGGAAGGAACCGGTTTGGGTGTAAACGTATATGCCAGGTAAGAGGTTCGATGGGAGGCCGGAAAGGTGTAAGGGGAATGGATCCTCGACGCACTCGGACTCGTACAGTGTCACTCCGGTCTGTCTTCGCTACAATTATCCACTCGGGTGGGTTCGGAGCACCGATGTCTACCCCTTCCGACAATGGGTTCTACCAGAGCTCAACCGACCCGGATACATAAGTAAAGGACCACACCAAGGACTGACGAATCCGACCCTGGGGTGTCAGACACCCTGGTACGAAAACGGAGGTTTACCAACACAAGTCCCTTTTTTGTAGAGATGTGGTTTACCCTCGAACTTCTACTTGTCCCGACCCTAGTCGATTTGTCCGGAGTTCTACAGTAACACTTGCGTGTCAGAGTGTAGAGATGCCCCGACAGGACTACGTCTATCTCGACCACCCCGTTTTCCGGGCCCCTGGGACCCCGTCTCGAACCTACGAAAGTATCACCCCGGTTATGCCACATCAAAAACCTCGGCCGGTCTACGCCGTTCCAGAGTGGACTGCGGACGATGACCACGTTCACATCCGGTCAATAAATAAATCGGAGAGACACGGAGTCAAAGGATTAGACATATTAGGGGCATGAGTCTTGAACTCTCTTAAGTTACTCCCTTAGTGTGTTTATTGGAACAGACTTACAATTAGTATCAAGTCTGTGAAAGTACGTGAGCCAATTAGAAGTGTTGTTTGGATATACTTCCTAATTTATGACGCCCAAATAGTATCACAGACAGTGCACCCAGTGTCTACCTCCATCGGAAGTTGTAGCAATTACTATAGTGGTGGAGGGAACTGTAGTCACCCAATGCCTCTCAATTTGGAACTATAATTTCAGGGTCTTCTTCTCCCACCGTCCCCTACTCTACCAATCTATCGTAGTACCTGAGTCACCTGTACTTGAATTCGTTTAAGGACCTCGCTCACCTCCTGTCCCTCCGGACCACACGACATCAGGCACCCGAACGTCTCAGTCTGTGTTGACTCACTCACTCGCTGTTGTTAGTTTCCGTGTCCCTCCACTGACGTCCGGTAAGTAGGAGGTCAGGAGGGGGTGAAGAGTGAGAGGGAAGGTAGGTTCGAGTGGGGCGTGTGTGAGAACTCTTTCATTCTGTTTTTAGTACCCTACAACATGGACAAACCCGTGGACAGGTTTCAACGACTGCTTGGGGTCCTACCACGAAGACTAGTCCCCCAGCGACTACGACGACTCCAGGTAAAACAGTGGTATCTTCATCCCTACCTTCCATAATTGTCGGAGGTGCCGCCGACTGGGGACGACGAACATGGGTTTTTACTCCAGATAGGTCACCACGTCCAACCGTGACTGTTTTAGCGAAAGGTTTCGGACCTTGGTTTGGGGTTTCTCGTACTTTTTATGTCCCCAGAGTACCTGAGTACCCGGGAGACGGGTCTAGTCCTCCCCCGCACACCAAGTCCTACAAGAGCCGTGTCCTTTATATTCACTACGGAGGGACCCGACCTACTCGTGATTCGTTCTACACGGCAGGAAGATTCCTGGTGCGTTAGGACGGAGTTCGACCACCGGGTGGGTCAGGTGTTTTATTGGAATTCGTTCTCCTTTACACCCGGTCACAAACCTAAAGACCAAGAGGTAAGCAGAGACGACTCATCTCGGGTTTAGGTTTCGAACCAGAGGTCTTGGGTCCCTGTCAGTAAACCTTGACCGGCCCGAGGGACGACTACGACCGAACCCTTTCAGTCCAGTAGACCCGACCCAATCAAAAGACTACGCATACTGGTATTACGAACTCTTCCGGTGTGCACCCGTTACGGCGTCCTCCACACTACTGACGACACGACTTAAAGGTCTCCGTTCCTACTTGGTCCCTTCTTGAAAGAGGAACGGTTCCCTATTCCTGTCTCCTCTCCTGTGTCGAAACAATGATCAGTCCGGACGGGGGTCCCAAAAAAAGAAAAAATCCATATTAAATGTATGTTATTGTAAAAGGTATTTACACGTTGAATTACACAGGACCTTTAACGTACGTCACTGCATTAGTTGTGATATGAGTTCTATATCTTATAAGTATAGTTGACTTTTTCAAAAGAAGAGGAATAAATAGAGGATGAAGTCTTGAATCACTAAGGACTAGACTAGACGAAAGACAGGGAGATGAAACGGAAAAGGTTGTGGAGTGTCTTTATCTTAGGGTATCATATGTAGAAACCCGAACCGAGGAAAACGAATCCTGTGACGAAAACTCTAAGTAAGTACAACGAAGTGCATAGGTAATAGACAGGGAAGAATAACAATTCATTGTAAAGTGGTACACCCACATAGCAAACAAGTCGGTAAATACTAATATCCGTAAACCCAACAAAAACTGATCATATTTACTTTGACTACTTATAAATACATGCTTGAGAAGACGCCTGCACAAAGGTAGAGAGGACCCGTTTATGTACGTTCACCTTACCGACTCGCTATTACCACTTACGTAGAAGTGGAAATATTCTTCAAGAACAAGTCTCGCCAACCCGGTAAAAAGGGGTGGTCGTTACGTACTACCTAAGAACGGCGAGGTGTAGAAACGAACTGAGAACCTAAAACGTCATAAAATTTTAAATCGGTAAGGACACGGATACGTCGTCGTAGAGTACCAAGTCACACAAGGGGACTACTGATTGCTACAACTTGTATAACAGCACACAAAGACGATTGGGTCTATAAACTGGGTCTTATACACAGGGGTCTACTGGACACTGGACATGGGTGTAGTCAGAAAGACTCAGTATTTGGTTCAGGAGAGACCAGGACCGTTTATAAAACCGGTCACCCTTGGGGAACTCCGGAGGTCAGGGAGAGACTAGATTTGACCCGTTATGTCAGGTCCCGAACCGGAACTGACACCCCAACCGATTCCCGTGACTGAACGGGAGGTAGCTTATTCTTAGACTTAAACGAGGGGAGTATTCAGGGTGTTATTTGACCGTGTTCCCGTTTCGGATTACCTCGGGAATTCTCTCGGGTCTCGGTTCGAGAAAGGACGGTTTGGTCCCGTACTCCGGATCAGGGAAGAGACTCAAGAGGTCTACATACTCTGAGTCTTCATAAGTAGTGTCGGGAGGTGAGTCTGTCTTTCGGAGATACCTGCACCTCCCGTGCGACTCCAGGAGTAAGTCCTATGGTCCCTGAGACGGCACTGGGGTGAGTTGAGTGAACAGACACGTCCGACTACTTAAAGGCCCCCAGAGGTAGTCGGGTCCCTCCCTCGACTTGCAGGGGGTCACGACAAGGCAGGACGTACGCCGGACTTATCCCACTCTCTGTCGTCCAGAAACCCACTTACCCGTCGGTTTGACCAATCCTCCGCCCCCACATTTGCGACACGACCGGCCATGACCCTAAGGACGTATCTGGTGACGTGACGAAGGACAGAGGAGACAACCTTTACTGGGGTGGGATAGACGGACTTTACGAGGAGCCTAAGATTCGGAAACCCGGAGGTATTCTCGGAGGAACGAAGGTTCGTCACGGGCACGTATTTTACCAACCCAGCAGTAACAACCATTTAAAGGGAGGGGAGTGAGACACGGAAAAGTACCTCCACGAAAAAATATGTCGTGATTTTGTTATTCTATTATTGTCATTGTCCTTTTCGATAACGTAAAACTCGTAGAGCGAGATACGGTCCCGTGACACGATCCACGAACCGTATGTAGTAGAATAACTGAGAAGTCAGTTGAGCTATTAAATACATAAAAGAGAGGTGAAAATTTCACTTCTGTCTTCCAAACGTCTCCCTCGAAGGGGTCTGTGGTTCTTCTTCTCGGACCTAAGTTCGGGCTCAGAGGCAGGAGGGGTAATCGGTGTGTTGGAACTCGTTCAACGAATTGGAGAACCCCTCAGTGAAAGGATGGATAATGGAGGAAGCGATCGTATTCCTAGTCTTCTCTTTTATGTGTATTGTACGAATCTTATCAAGGTCCGTATACTACCGACGAGTCCTTTATGAGTTTCTTCCGTTACCGTGGGGTGAGGTCATGAGATCGGACCTTTTAGGGTACCCGCCTCCTCGGACCATCCGACGTCAGGTACCCCAGCGTGTCTCAGCCTGTGCTGACTCGCTGAAGTGAAAGTGAAAAGTGAAAGTGCGTAACCTCTTCCTTTACCGTTAGGTGAGGTCACAAGAACGGACCTCTTAGGGTCTCTCCCCCCTTGGACCACCCGACGGCAGCTACCCCAGCGTGTCTCAGCCTGTGCTGACTCGTTGAAGTGAAAGTGAAAAGTGAAAGTACGTAACCTCTTCCTTTACCGTTGGGTGAGGTCACAAGAACGGACCTCTTAGTGTCCCTCCCCCCTCGGACCACCCGACGGCAGAGACCCCAACGTGTCTCAGCTTGGGCTGACTTCGCTGAGTCGTCGTAGTCCTTTATGATCGATAGCGGAAAGACTTTGGGAGGTCTCGGGTGTCCACGTTGACCCCCTTTCGTAGGAAAGAGGGAGAGAGACCGGCGTCCCGACCGAACCGGAAAGGGTAGTAAATCAGAGCCGAGTGTGGACAGTGGAGGAGTCCGTCCAGGAAGAGGCGTGTACCGGTGACTCAGTGGAGTGCGGTAGAAGGACGGAAGAAAGGAATGTCCCGAAGGAGTCGTGACTGTGCGCAAAGTGAATAAACCGATAAGAAAAGACAGGAAGGAGGGGGTGGGGGTGTGTGTCTTGTAATCGTGGAAGGTCCGCTAGGCGGGGTCCTGTGTATTGACTTGGGAGTCACGGATTCTTCCCGGACGTATGTCATCCACGTATTATCGGTGTGAACAAAAGGACTGGAGGGACTCCTAGGGACCGGGGCCCACACTTCCGAGATAGACGGCGACTCGTGGAGGGGAGGTCGTCTCTTGGTCGGAGGTGACGGTTCCTCTTGGCCGCGGAAAGGGGCGACACGGGGGAAGTGGGGTCCGGCCAACCCTGGGAGGAGAGCCGAAGGAACCAAGTCTGAACGAGGAGAGTACCAGAGTAGTGTGGAACACCCTTGCCGGGAAATACAGACAGTCCAAGAGTAGAGTTTGTTCACTTCGTGGACTCTTACACTCGTAACGGTTCCGGTGGTTCAGGGTGCTCGAGTCTCAGCTACCCGACCCGGACCCCTACGAAATTTACGGGGCGACCACTAGACAGACGTCTGGTGGCGTGTCCTCCTCTCACGGACTCCGTCGAGAGGACCCGGACGGGACCAGACCGAACTCCACACCCGGGTAGACGCACCAAATCTTCCTCCCGGGACTCCTTCTCCCCGAGACCTCGTGTCCACACGTGGCACGACCGAGTGTTTCCGGAGGAGTCTCACCCACTAAGTGGGGCGTGGAGACCCACTCCTCCCGGTACGGGAAGTCCCCCAAGGCTAGTGTAGGGGAGGGGTTCAGTGGGACTCCAAGGGTCACCTCCGAGGGTTTCATGTAGTCAACGGTCCCCCGGACGGGAGACCCCAAAGGACTTTAAACACAGGGAGGAGGTTTCGTCACCTACTCTTTCGTACCGAGTGGGACGACACCCCAGACCTCCCATCCTTTCTCTTCCTCGGTGGTTCCACGGGCACCCGTGGGGTCGTCGGACACGGCCCTCTCCGTCGTGCAGACCCAGGACGAGCGTCCAATTGGGTGAACACCCTGAACCTCCTTTCACCTCGTCTCTTTCCCGAACGGACGCCGCAAGTCGTCCCGTCACGGTCCGGACCGACAGTCGTTCCCGAGGACGAGGACTCGACGGTAGAACGACGTCTGACCCCGGAACCCCTGGGAACCGTCCTCCGGGACCCACCTTGACACCCACCACCAGACGTGGGACCCCGATACATGAAGGAACCGGGGGTGGAGGAGCAGTTCACTGTGGTGGGTCACCTCCAGAGTGAGATTGGACGGGTGGCATGACCAGACCATACCCGGACAGCCCCCACCCAGCGAATCGTTTCTATGACTACAGTACTGGGTGTTCGACAGGTCGGGGCCTCGGAACGAGGCGAGTGGTTTGAGGTCCCGCAACGTTAACCAGTCCTTGAGTCCGTCCATCTTCTTGAGGCCCCAGTCGAGAGACTGTAGTGAGTACAAGAGAGACCTCCGGCTAAGGGTGCGCGAGAAGTGTGACACCTTGTAAGATAGACGGTGTAGCTTCGAAGGTGGGATTCGTCTTTTCCCCACTGTACTAGTTGACACACCACTATTGACCCCCACGTGTCCGAAGTGATCTCACCCGGAAGAAGTAGGTGAGACAGGGGGTCTGTGCCCAAGACGGTAATCCGGGAAGGTAAGTGAGGGGTTGTGTGCACGTGTGTAGTCCGGTGTGTGCACCCGTTGACAAAGAAGTCCGTAGATTAGCGGAACTGCCAAGCGACCTTGGGACGTGGTCTCGAAGGTGCGTCCTACGTACCAGGTGACACTAGTTCCCTCGTTACAAAGGGGTCAAATCTTTGGCCTCAAGTCTAGTCTCTGTCCTTTTGGTACCAGTGAGTAGACTGGTGAACTGTGTGAGTGACTCCCAGTCGAGACTCAGTTTCATGTTCCCCACCCAGTTTGTCAGATGCACGCCCTTTCAAAGGACCTCTTCAGTCGGGGACGACTCTGCGGTTCAGACCACGACCTCTTTTGCCACTACAAGACTCGACTCCCGTCCGGACCTTTCGTCCAGTCCATCCCGGGACCACTGTACATTGTGTCGCCGGAACTGCTCTCCCCTGGCTAGACTCCTACCTCACGAGTACTCCCAGTGTATACCACGAAGTACTCCTAGTTGGAACAAGGTTCCGGGTGACGGTGTCTACCCAGGTACGTCAGGACTCCAGCCGCCGACTCGGTTCGAGCCTAAGGAAGGAACCTAAGAGACACGGAGAGTAAACTTAACAGTATAGAGAAGTCAGTTGTGATGGGAATAAGTAGTACACTAGAACCCGTAACCCTCCTCCGTCTCTCCAGGGTCAACCTCCTGACTTCTACGACACCCGTCTCCCCGAAGTTTTCTCTCAAAAACTTCGACCCTAAACCCAGACAACCGAATTCAAATCCCTACGGGTTCCCTGTGGAGGAGAGACCCTAAGTCATTAAGTTAACAGGGGTAACATTGCCCCGGAAAAAACAAGTCGGTCTTGATCGGAAAGAAAACGGGCGGAGACGTCTCCCGTGTACACCGGCCTTCTTGTTTCCCTGTCTTGAGTTTAACGGTCACGGGAGGAAACGAGGTAGCCGAGGGAAGAGAGAAGTCCCTGGCTCCAAAGGGTGGAAGTCACCGTCTGCTTCACATTTCTTATACGATCGTAAGAGACGTGTCCCAGTCCCTGTGGTTCTTTGGGTCAATGGGGGCCCCAAAGTCGGTTTGTGTCATAAACCCGTCGACTTTCTATACCGAAAAGAGGTTCTAGCAAAACAAGAACCAAAATTGGTTAATCCGTTCCCGAAGGGCCCACCGAGGAACCATTTCTTGGACGGACGGTTACGTCCTCCACGCCCAAGCTAGGACCCCAGTGCTTCTAAGGGACCTCTTCTTTTACCGTTCGGTGAAGTCATAAGAACGGATCCTTTAAGGTACTAGTCTCCTCGGACCGTCCGACGTCAGGTACCCCAGTGTTTTCTCAGCCTGTCCGACAAATCATTGATTTGTTACCGTTTTAATCCCCTACTTCGGGTGAGAGTATAAGTTTGACTTTACCTTTGTTTTACCACCTCCCCCACAAAGATTTATTTAGACGAGGATTGTTCACCGAGTAACTTTACATAATTCTCGAAACGCATAAATTAGACGTCGGGCTCGGAGTGTAGCCTCCCTCTAACTACGACGGAGCAGCAGGGTGAAAGGAAAACGTCGAAAATACTCACGACTACCATTAGAGGACTCTTTGTTATACTAAACCATTATTTTTCTAATGGACATAATTTATTTTTATTATATATGTACCCCTTATAACAATCACGATGTTTAGACCAATTTCTATAATGGTGTTTCTTTTTACAATAAAAAAAGTGTCGACAGATTACGTAAAATCGTTTTCATTATAGAAATTTTGAATTCGGACATAATAAATATTTCCTTCGTTATTGACTAAAAGGATAAAGGATATAATTATTTACATAAACGTATGTAAACAAAGTTTTAATTACCCAAACGAGTGAAAACGTTATGTTTTCTTTACGGTTTAGGGGACCTTCCTTTTCACCTCGACGAAACGTTGAGTATAATCAACGTTTCAGACACCCAACTGTGTCTGAGACCACCGACGGTCGTTCCTCAGGGTAGTCTCGAACTCAGAGTCCTTCCCTTCCTTCCTCTATTGCTTCTCTTCCGTCCTCCTCCTTTCCTCTCTTCTTCGCTCCGTCTCTTCGTCTCAGTCCCGAATGTCTCGCGGGGGTATTCCTCTCAAGTTTTGTTTTAGTTCGTTGTTGGTTTAACCCAGATCTCTCACCTACCTTTGTCCCACCAGTCTCTCTTAAAGACTCGGGTCTAGACGAGGATTTAGATCGGACGTCTATAAAAACTTATAGTTCTAATCACTTAGGAGGTTCATAGGTTTGTCTCGTTTTTTTTTTTTTTTAATTATCGTTCCAATGAGAATAGTTGTCTCCTCGATGAAGAATAACCGTCTTCTAAAGGGTCCACTGTAATTTCGGTTTTCTGTTCCGTCGATTCAGGCATCCAAAGACTCCGTCTTCGAATGTCAGATACGGGTCGGTTGTAGTGAGTATACATTTCTGTGGTCTTCTTATAAGGGTTTTAACTTCCACAGTCTTTATTATGTTAGGATTCATAGACAGAGTTAATTTTATGAAATTCTCCACGAGTTAAAATGATTCTCCACTTAGTTTTAATTTTCGTTCACTGCGTCCTTCTTCACTGACCGTTCCGGTGAAACTGGACAACGACTTATAAACTGTCCTCAATTTTAGTCTCATTTCAAGTACTAATGTCACGTAACCAATTTTGACGTTTGTGGAACTTTCCTCAAAAACATAACTTCCTCGATAAGGAAAACATACTCCTGTGTCTTAGATACACGTGGACGCAGGGACCTACCCGTAAAGTTACCATTATTATTACTGTGGATATACCTGTGTTGAGGTGCTCCCCGACCGTAAGTGCCTCGGGGGTCCACTCTCCAGACACAGGTCACGACGGGTCTCCGGGACCGAGAGAGACGTTAACCGTATACAGAATGTGTTTTGGTCAGCGGAGCGGAGTCCACCAAGTCTTTTGAGAAGGGGTGACGACCATTGTCGACTGAAGTGTACCCGACACTGAATTAATTGTGTCGTGAACTAAAGCCAAAGAATAATTTACGTCGTCGCCGTCGCCTCCGTCGTGACACGGGAACGACCCCGCGACCGACGGAACGAGACGGGACGGGCCCGACCTAGGGTCGAGTCCGGACTCTCGTTAACCATGAGAACGGTCCCACCTTTACCCCCGGACACGACACCGGGGTCTGACCGTACCGGAGGACCAACGAGTTAACAGACTTCCGAGTGTCTGTCACCCAGGGACATCCGTTCTAAGGGTTCTAGTGTCGTAGGTCCCTCCGTCCGAGCCGTCTGTCGTCAGAGTGTGGGGTTCCTCACCCCTATTCGTGTCGTGTCGCCTTCGGCCTCAGTGTACCGAACACACACGTGGGTGGGTCCGGTGTGACGAGTACACACCGTAAAAGACCTAATATTCTCCGATAGCAACCCATTTATCACCTTTGTCACCGACTGAAATAAAACCCCCCGAGCTTTTAGTGACGTCTACCACTGACGTCGGTACTTCGATTTTCTACGAATGAGAAACCTTCCTTTCAATACTGGTTGGATCTATCGTATAATTTTTCGTCTCTGTAATGAAACAGTTGTTTCCAGACAGAGCAGTTCCGATACTAAAAAGGTCATCAGTACATATCTACACTCTCAACCTGATATTTCTTTCGACTCACGGCTTCTTAACTACGAAAACTTGACACCACAACCTCTTCTGAGAACTCTCAGGGAACCTGACGTTCCTCTAGGTTGGTCAGGTAGGATTACCTCTAGTCAGGACTCACAAGTAACCTTCCTGACTACAACTTCGACTTTGAGACTATGAAACAGGTGGACTACACTTCTCGACTGAGTAAACTTTTCTGGGACTACGACCCTTCCTAACTCCTGTCCTCCTCTTCCCCTGCTGTCTCCTACTCGAACAACCTACCGTAGTGACTGAGTTACCTCTACTTAAACGCATCTGAGGTCCTCAACCACTACCTGTCCCTCCGGACCGTACGACACCAGGTACCCCAGTACTTCTCAGCCTGTACTGACTCACTACCTTGACTTGACTTGACTATTAACATCATTGTCCAACCTCCGTCTTTTTGTTTGTGTCGTTGTCTTCTCCGTCTGTAGTTAAGATTCTGGTCGGACTATTTCAAATTATCCGACTACCTATCTCACGGACTACTTGATACCTGACTCCAAGCACTGTAACATGTCCTCTGTCCCTAGTTCTGGTAGGGGTACCTTTTCTTTACGTTTTTTCGTTTTACCGACAGACCCCTCCGGAATGTTTATCGACACTTTTCTTCTCTTCACTTTTCGTTTCTTCCTTTCTATATTCGTAGACTTACGTCTCAAGGTCTCTTATCGTTCTTCTCTATTCTTTCGGAAGGAATCGCTAGTTACGTTTCTTTATCTCCTTTTGTTGTCTTACCCTTTCTGATCTCTAGAGAAGTTCTTTTAATCTCTATGGTTCCCTTGTAAAGTACGTTTCTACTCGAGCTATTTCCTTTATTTACCATACCTGGATTGTCTTCGTCTTCTATAATTCTTCTCCACCGTTCTTATGTGTCTTCTTGACATGTTTTTTCTAGAAGTACTGATTCTATTAGTGCTACCACACTAGTGAGTGGATCTCGGTCTGTAGGACCTTACACTTCAGTTCACCCGGAATCTTTCGTAGTGATGCTTGTTTCGACGACCTCCACTACCTTAAGGTCAACTCGATAAAGTTTAGGACTTTCTACTACGACATTTTCACGGCGTGAGTTATACGGCCGTGTAAACCTTTTGAGTCGTCACCGGTGTCCTGACCTTTTCCAGTCAAAAGTAAGGTTAGGGTTTCTTTCCGTTACGGTTTCTTACGAGTTTGATGACGTGTTAAGGTTTATGAGTTTTAAGAGGTTCGGTCCGAAGTCGTCATGTACTTGGTACTTGAAGGACTACAAGTTCGACCAAAATTTTTTCCGTCTCCTCGGTCTCTAGTTTAACGGTTGTAGGAGACCTAGTACCTTTTTCGTTCTCTCAAGGTCTTTTTGTAGATAAAGACGAACTAACTGATACGGTTTCAGAAACTGACACACCTAGTGTTATTTGACACCTTTTAAGACTTTCTCTACCCTTATGGTCTGGTGGACTGGACGGAGAACTCTTTGAATATACGTCCAGTCCTTCGTTGTCAATCTTGACCTGTACCTTGTTGTCTGACCAAGGTTTATCCTTTTCCTCATGCAGTTCCGACATATAACAGTGGGACGAATAAATTGAATATACGTCTCATGTAGTACTTTTTGCGACCCGACCTTCTTTGTGTTCGACCTTACTTCTAACGGCCCTCTTTATAGTTATTAGAGTCTATGCGTCTACTGTGGTGGGAATACCGTCTTTCACTTCTCCTTGAGTTTTCGGAGAACTACTTTCACTTTCTCCTCTCACTTTTTCAACCGAATTTCGAGTTGTAAGTCTTTTACTTCTAGTACCGTAGGCCAGGGTAATGAAGTACCCTTTATCTACCCCTTTGTCACCTTTGTCACTGTCGGAAATAAAAAACCCGAGTTTTTAGTGTCGTCTACCACTAACGTCGGTAATTTAATTTTCTGTGAATGAGGAACCTTCTTTTCAATACTGGTTGGATCTATCGTATAACTTTTTGTCTCTGTAATGAAACGGTTGTTTCCAGGTAGTTACCAGTACATACCTACACTCTCAATCTGATACTCCTTTCGACTCGCGGTTTCTTAACTACGAAAACTTGACACCACAACCTCTTCTGAGAACTCTCAGGGAACCTGACGTTCCTCTAGGTTGGTCAGGTAAGACTTCCTCTAGTCGGGACCCTAAAGAAACCTTCCTTACTACGATTGCGACTTTGAGGTCATGAAACCGGTGGAGTACACTTCTCAACTGAGTAACCTTTTCTGAGACTACGGCCTCCCTAACCCCCGTCCTCCATTTCCCCTGCTGTCTCCTACTCTACCGACCTACCGTAGTGCCTGAGCTACCTGCACTCAGACTCACTTGAGACCCTCAACCACTACCTGTCCCTCCGGACCGCACGATGCTAAGTGCCCTAGCGTTTCTCAGCCTGTGCTGCCTCACTGACTTGACTTGACTTATTCTAAATTGACACTTTTCGTATTTCGTTTGGAATAAGGATCCTTAGTCTTATACGGTGTGACGGTAAGAATTCGACAGGTGTGGGGAGACGTGTCACGGGTCACCCGTCCGATGTCGGGTTTCTTGCGACGTGGACACAAGGTAGTCTGGTGTCCCCCTCACGTGTCCGTGGGCGAGAGGTATGGTTTCGGGAAGACCAGGTCAGCGCCTGGGTCGCGCAGTGACACCGAGTCAGTGCACTATCGAGTCTCCGTCTGAAACGAAGTAGGTCTCGTTCTCGTACGTGAAAGAAGACGACTGAGAACGTACACGAGGACGAGACCTCTACGACCTGCATGAGTGTAGGGACGAGAGGTCTACTCACTCTTGTCGAAGTGACGGACCTAAGACGTGGAAAGGTGGAAAGAAGGTGAAAAGGTGAGACCCTAGGCACGACCCCTACCCCTGACCTTCAGAACCCGACGACTCTTACATCCCTCCGAGGAAAGGAACAGTGGTATGTCTCCACTTCGTTTTCAGAAAACTCTTCTTTGCTCAGATAGGGGTCCTCCGTCTCACTTTACCTCCCTCTTCGGACTGAGGTCCTTCTATGGTCTAGTAAGAATGCCTCCAGACGTGTCCGGGGTCCTGAGTGTCTACCCTCGGTGCGTACAAGGGGGGTCTACATCGACAACATAAGTAAGGGATCTCTGATGTCAAAGAAAAAATACTATTCCCTTTTCGTCTCAGTCAGCCAAGAAACCGACCAAGGTTCCGAACCTGATCATCACTGGGTGATCTTCACCGTCAAGTTTCAGCCTTCCTCTTTGGTTAAGTCTTCGTAGTACCTCTACAGTTGAACCTACTCGGTTACACAGGGTCTTTCTCGACTTGGGTCTTTTTGGTCCTCAGTGTAGTCTGCATTCGTGACCTCAGTTTTCTTGAGTTCGATTATACTGCCGTAGCCACGGTGCATTTTCGTTTACTTTAACCGAAACTGGTAGAGTGTGACCAAATCTGGTAGAGTGTACCCAAATCTGGTAGAGTTCGGTCAAACCCGACCAGCGGTAACCTGGTTTGATCGATCTTATTCGAGTCTGGGCACACTAATCGAAGTTTCACTGAAATTCGGTCATCCAACCGTCGTGTCGGCAAAGTAGACCGAGTGCGGTACACCTTACGAAACTGTGTCAGGTCTGACAGAACTTAATCGAATTTGGTCTCTCCCCGTCGAGCGTGGTCAAGTCCGACCGAGTCTACTCTAGACCACCTGCCGTCCCCCTTCTGTCCTTGTTCCCGCTAACTGGGGGAAGTGCCGTAGTCGGGACTCGCTCCCCGAAACGGGCGTAAAGGAGGAAGTCAGAACACCGAGTCACTCTACACGCAGTAATTGGGAGTAAAGGCCTCATTTTATTATACGTCTTTATTTCATTTTGTGGACCCTACGTTTAGAGTGTCGAGCTGCAAAGATCAAGTCCGACGGAGCAGAGAGACACTCTTCTGGGAAACGTTGTCCATCTCTACCCCGACACGAACCACTCTGTCTTCCCCGCTCCCCTTTGAGGACTTCGTGGGTCTCGAGGGTCCCACCTTTCGGTAGTGCCCTCCGTCGCGGCAGTACCATCCGCCCGAGTAGTGAGGTGCACCCAACTACGACTTGTCGACCTACCCTAAGGACCGTACCCCTTGTCGAGTCCCGGTAAACAGGAGGTTTGGTTTGAATGAATTTTACGAACAACGGACTCTTTCTGAGTCCCCTTCGTGCGAACAATAAAAACTCAATTAAAGGTCCCTCCCCCGATATATTACAGATCTGTTAGGTACGGAAGTTCCTCTCTCTCCTGACGCGGTTCTTCGTTCTGTCCTCCCCAGACGACGGCCAACCTCTCTCTCGGAACTGTAACGGATAAACATGGATGGGTCCCGGGCCTACTAACGAAATCCAGACTGAGTCTCACCGGAAAACAGGACCCCAGTTCCAGTAGACTCATTGACATTCCTCACTTGAACGACCACTTCAGTCTGATTTTGTGTGTTAAGGACCCTGCGAGCACGAAAAGGAAAACACTTCGAACCGACAGTCTCACTCAGGGACTTTCAAGTCGTCGGACAATGGGAGGCACCGGTTCAGAAGGATAAGACATCCTGGGAATTTTCCGGAGCTAGTTCTCAGGGATTCGAACCTACGACACGACACAAGAGAAACCTCAACCGACTCGGTCGATAGACGTTGACCCTATGGGTACCGAGAGGGGTCAGTTTGGAACACGGGGACCTATTGGAATTAAGTTCTGGGACCACCATCGTAATCTCCCTCTCTCTCTTTTCGTAGGGTCGGAGGGTACTCCGTGAAACAGGGTCGACAAGGTACGCAGAACTGTGATCGTAGGTGAGTCCCAGTATGACCGGACGAAGATCGGACATAACCTGACGGCCCATTTTATATCTTACAGGTCGATTTAAATTTAGAGTCTGTTTGTCGTTTATTAAAAAATCATGTTTGGTGACAAATATGATTTAAGTTTAAATGGACCCGTAGCACGTAAAAATAAACACTTTAGACCGTTGGAATTCGACCGTACTACAAGACAATTAAATACCCATCCGTTTAACCACTCAAAGGAAGAGGTCAATTCGACAAGTAAAGTCATAATTTTCATTAAACAAACAGGAAAAATTCGGAAGTCCGAACATGAATCGTATCAAAATACGTAAGACTGTAGTGTTCACTATAAGAAAAGTAAAAAGGAAGAAACACAAATAAAAAGATCGGACACTGGTGGATGGAATGGACGTTCCTCCAGAAGTTCGAAGGACACAGAGGAAAGGGTGATTTTGGATAAATACAACTCGTACAAGGGGGGTATAGAGTAAGGAATAAAAAGTCAAAAAAACCACTCTGACAACCTATCTGTACCGCCACACAGGCACTTCTCATCGAACGGAGTCGACCTACCAGGTCCCAGGACCTTCGTCACCGTTCACGCCTAGTACCTGAGTTCCGACCTAAAGATCGTCCCTCCAGGGACGGAGCAGGTTCGGATCGAGAATCGGACGTTCTCGATCGAGACACACACGCGCGCGCACACACACATACACGCACACACGTACCCACACGTGCACACCCGTACACACACCCGTGCACACACCCGTGCACACACGCGCACACACGTACACACGCACGTGCACGTACACGCACACATACGCACACACGTGCACCCACACACGCACACGCACGTGTGCGTGCACACACACATGTACACACACGCACACACACGCACACATCCCCCAGTCCCTGCGAGTGGACGTCTCTCGTCTTCCGGACCCACTTCCCACCGTAGGCCTGGTCCTTCCTCCGCTGTTACTACCGGCTCCTTATCACTCACGTCATTACCGTGACCCGCCGGTACAGGGGACGTTACTTTCGTGTCCGGACCCAGCGTAGGGGTGGGCACCGGACGGACGGGGAGGGCAGAGGGGGGTCTCGAACTCATCGTCAGGACGTGTAGCGCACCCAGGATCGTTCACCCGTCCCCGGAGTCCCGTCACACCCTACGTCTTCTCGAGGAGTCGGACGTCTCTTGGACGAGTGGTTTCCGTCCCGAAGCCCCGACTCACTCGGAAAACTTTGCACGACGGAGGCCCTGTATAAGTAAATGCCGAGTGCCCATCTACGAGGAATAAAACCATCAAAGTACAAAATCAAGTCTCACAAACTCTTTTGGTCATATCGACCGTAGTTTATATACTGTCTTTTACAAGAGAAATTTTATGTAGGTAACTACAAATTTTCTACTTGTCTAGGTTTCTGTTTGTCTTTCCGAGACTCTCACGTCGACCGCACACTTTCGCCGTCTCTGACATTTCCCTCGCGCCCCTGTTACGTAGACCCTTGACCCAAGATCTCGGTCTACCTACGTCCGAGACGTCGAGTCTCCGACACTGGAAGTCACTCAACGGACTGCAGACTCAAGGTTAAAGGAAGAGAAATGTTACCCGGTAACACACACGATTACGTCCGACCAGACGGGACCGTGTGTCTTTCGCGACTCGCCTACAGTAAAAGGACGCGGGCCCCTACCTCCACAAAATCGTAAATGGTGGCGTCACGAGTGAGGACTAAAGGACAACCTTAGTGGACCTCACGTGGGGTAGTGTCTGAATAAATTTAGTACTAAAGGTCCCCACCCTGGACCTGTAATTGTAAAAATTGCTCGAAGAGTCCACTAAGAGTGTCCGTTGGTCCCACGTCTGACGACCCAAACCCTCAAGAAACGACGACGACGAGAACGACGATTCAGCGAAGTCAGCACAGGCTGAGACACGCTGGGGTCTCTACCGTCGGGTGGTCCGAGGGGGCAGGGACCCTAAGAGGTCCGTTCTTGTGACCTCACCCAACGGTAAAGGAAGAGGTCACGTACTTTCACTTTTCACTTTCACTTCATCGAATCAGCACAGGTTGGGAGTCACTGGGGTACCTGAACGTCGGAAGATCCGAGGAGGCAGGTACCCTAAAAGGTCCGTTCTCATGACCTCACCTCACGGTAACGGAAGAGGTCCCTCAAGAGATAGGTTTACGTTAACAGACATCCGACCTACTGTGGATTTAGTAATAGTTGAGAGTGAAGTTTCGTAAGTCTATTTCTCGTAACGTCTTTTTTTAGTTCGACCCTAGATGAGTGGAAGTCAGAAGAGTTGGAGAAATTTGGAGACCTACTTAAAGTCGAAGGAAAGGAACCAGACTCGAGGGTACCCGAATCTTTCTAGTGCCTTTCAGAACCCTAAGTAGTCCAAGTTACAGATCTTTCATTTACACGTTGACCTCAATTGAGGGGACCTGGGAGAACACGGGGGCACTCTGACGTCCTCGGTGCCAGAAATCAAAATACCAAGAGAAATAACCAAATAACAGCAAGCCAGACTGGGGGGAGGAGACCACTAATCGTCCGGACCATCCCAAAATACCGGGGTGTCGGTCACTAGGTGATTCTGAATTATCCCCTCTCTACCTTTTACTCTCCTCCCCTTCTAACTAAAGTGTGACTTGAGAAGGTTCAACTGGGTCTAGTCTTGTAACGGTGGTCAATGGGTTCTCTGAAAGTTTTCTTAAGGACAACAGTTACCTATGGACCGAAGACGGGAGCGACTCGTCCAACACCAAGTCCCAAGAACGAATCTTGAGTTTGACTAAAACATCCGTCAGTCTTCCACAGGCAGACCCCTCCTTTACTCTCGTTACCGGAGTACAAAACCCTCCGTGGAGGGAAAACCCCGCCACTTTCGTCAGAACCGCGGGGAAGGGGACGGGAACCTTATGTGTTGTCATCGTGACACTTCTCAAAAGTCCCGACCCACAGGAGACCCAAACGCACAGAAATATCTTCTTCCGTAAAGAGATGTACGGAGAAGGAAAGGTGATCGTCACTTAGTAGTCAAAAGGACCCCTCCGTCCCGACCGGTGGTACCGACCACTCTTTTCCCCCGCCCTCACTTCGAGGACTCTGGGGAACTCACTGTCGTGGTACCTTTGGGGGAACCGATGTCGACTACGACGGTCTCGTCTCACCCCGAAGGGGTAACGGTGTAGAGGTTTAAGAGGCTTTCCATAACCTTATGGTCGAAAAATCTTCTTTAGTGGGTGAAAAATTTGTGACTATTCTTTAAATTAAAAGTATGTCCTATACCCGATTTGTTTTACCCGACCCCTGGGTGGGTAAACACTAGACACTCGACTTCGATCCTAACCGTTCAAAGGAAAGACTTTGTGGAATCAGGGTCTACCAACGCGTTACTCTTCGTTACATACCGAACACTCTTTTCCGAACGACACAGCACAGAGTGCCCTACCCTCGAGTGTTTTCTGACTCCGGGAAAGGGTTTAAGACCCCCACTCGACAGATTTGTCGAGCTCCGTCGTGACCCGTCCCGAATAGACATGTCCAGTAAATGTGTGTGTCGGGGTGTGCAGAGGAACACCAGCCTCGGGTCCGTCAGTCCTGTGACGAGGTATCGGACCGACAGGGGGTCGTCGTAGTGGAACCGGCTCGAACAGTGAAAAGACGAGGAGGGAGGAGACGAACGACTCCAGGTCCCTGTCTCCCGTTTTTTCGTTACTCGGTCAGAAGGGTAGCCAGAGGTAATCCCGATGTACAGAGCCAGGTCTAGGTCCCACTATAGTAGTGGAGGTGTATGGCAGTAGAGTCAATGACTTCAGTCCAATGTCCCCTCCTCAGACAAGAGTGACCTAGAGACACAGAGAGCGAGAGAGGGGAAGGGAGGGAGAGGGAGAGATGTACAACCAAGGTCCTTATGTAGCATACCGGGAGAAGTGAACTGCCTGGTCACAACCGGGAACCGTCATAGAGTCGTCTACCGGTAGAGAACGGAAGTGCCATCGGCACTCGGTCCTTTGGGAGACCCCGTGTACAGCCTGTGACAGGATCAGTACACCCCGACCCTGTCCTTGGGTCCGTGGGTCTGAGGTTTCCGGTCCACTCCCGGTTCGGACCTCGTCGGGAGTCCGGGTCCACCTGACTCGGGCAACGTCTCCGAGACGTACTGGAGTCGACGAGACCTGTGGCCCCAGTTTCTGAGTGTCCTGTGGACGTATGGTGGGTGCACTTGTGCATGGACCCTCCACATCAGCCGGTCCTGGGTCCCCTTGTGACCTATGACGTACATCAGTAACATCCAGGAGGGTCGGTCCCACAACTCCACGTACTCCATGAGCTTCAACGACTACAGAGAAAAGACGGTCTTCTCTGTTCCAACCCTATTCGGGTTGTGACGACCAAAGGAGGACTCTCGGTGTTCCCAGATTGAGGATCTGGATTCGTACCCCGGGCTCGACGCGTCCACCCTTCCGTACATCGGCACGGCGAGGGTCACTCGGAAGGCGGACCTCGGCCCGCTGAGGCGAGGGTCACTCGGAACGCGGACCTCGGCCCGCTGAGGCGAGGGTCACTCGGAACGCGGACCTCGGCCCGCTGAGGCGAGGGTCACTTGGAACGCGGACCTCGGCCCGCTGAGGCGAGGGACACTCGGAACGCCGACCCGACCCCGCTGAGCCCCACCGCTACGATTAAGGTTCTACTCGACTTCGTTTATATCAGTCCTTCGCTTCAACTGAGCCTTTTTTTTTGTGTCGAGGCTCCAGGTTCGGTTCCGATTTCGTAAGATAACACAATTGACAACCCACTATGAGTTTTTAACTAAATTTATTACCGTGTTTATGGTCTGGAAGAATGACGACTGACGAAGTACTATCTTTTATGTTCGACCCCAAAGAAACGTCAATGGTCCTTTCTCCGGGAGTGGTTGTCCGGGCTACTAGACGAAAGAATCCTTGGACTTGAAAGAAAGCAGACTGAGACGGTCAATCCTATGAGACATAAGAATCCCGGGAGACAAAGTTCTGTATGTCAGTACTTACCTCAGTCCTCGATATAAACCCTTTTTAAGTGGTTCCGGTGAACCGATTACTCGTCGGTCATCTCTGTTGCAGAGACTACCATGGACGAACGACACCAGCCAGAAAGGAAAGGAACCGGACGAGGAACCCTTTCCTAAAACCTGTACTCACTGGTTCTAAATGAAAGGACAACGGACCCGAGACATACCGACAGAGAGAACCCCAGGAAAGGAAGGTGACTCTTGGGCTCCGTCTCACAGTCAAGTAGATCCGACACTCGGTGTGTACTGGAAGGTCCTTCACTTTACTTACGACACGGAAGGACTCAACACACAAGTAAATATGGATTCACATGTGGAGGTACCTACCTCGCACACACACGTGTGTCCCGAATACATGCACATGTGTGTACGAGTGTGATTGAGGGGTCGGGACTGAGTTCTTAGTGGAAAGTAGTGACTCTAGAACAGTCCCTTTATGAACTCTGTAAAATTGTTTAATCATTTTGTTCTAGGGAGGACTAAGTCGTCACACGAAAGAGAGAAGTAGGGACCCCGGATTCGATAAACGACTAAACGAAAGGACTCCCAAAGGAGCTTGGGTGTCACAGGACTCCCCAGTGACATGGACGGTGAAGACATCGTACCAGGACAGCCTCGACCCCATGGAGGACACCCTTTCTTTTACTCCCACCACTGGTTTACAGAGTCCGTGTTTACCTCCCTCCCCACCTTGAAGGACTCCGAAACACCCCAACCCCGTAGGTCTTACCGGTAGTCGAAGGGTCTCGTCGTTCCAATAAAGGGTTCGAGAAGAACGAGGGTGTGACGAAATAACTTCCGACCCAAGAACGGTACGGGGAACGATAATATATTAAAGTCTTATATGACGACGGCCTTCGTACCGGGACTCTTCAGGGTCCCGGTACGTCCTCTTCCAGACCTCAGAGTGTGAATTGTGACCTAAAGGGTATTGGTGTCGAATCGGAAACGGGTACACTTGTTTTATGTACACTGATGTCATGTAATAAACACTTATTTTATATGGCTGTGCACCTACATACCGATTTTTCACGTCTACTATGTCTTTCAGTACTCCATGTTTTGTTATCAGACGTTTGATGACAAGGGTGTGTTCTTTATAGATCAATTAAAGGTTTTCTCAAAATCGGTATACCGTCAGATAAACGAGTGTGTTAAATTTTCCTTAACAAGAACCATACACCCTAGTAGAATAGGTGCGCCCAGAGGTGGGACGAGGATCTCCACGGGTGTAACAGGACACCGGTGTCATCGACCCGTCGGACCGTGTCTCCCTCCCCTGGACCACCCTCGAAGGGGACACGACCCGAACCAGGAGTACTTACTACAAACACACTAGTGAAAACCTGTAGTTAGAGACACTAAATACTCTGAACTTAGAACATTACTAAAGTACTAAACTTAGAGACTTACATAGGCACTCTATGTAAAAACCGTTGTCATGACGATCCGATCTTTGATACTCTTAATAGTTCACGCGATGTATAACGGTTTGACAGGAGAATCCTTCAACATGGCTAAATATACTGGTGTATATATTAATTCCTTGTGTTTAGTTTGGTTTCTTTGTGGTAGAATTTGGTACACCATCCCTTCTCAACAGTTTCGCACAGCCTACGTCCCAACCCCTCCCGTATCCCTTCCTTGGAGAGGTACACTGTACGACGAAGACGAGTCGTTCTTACATATTTGGGGTCAAGGAACCGGAGATTCCCAAGACACCAAGGAAAAGGTCGAGATAAAGAAAAGAAGAGACAAAGGGACTCTACGGGGAAGACGAGGGGTTTGGTCCAAAAGCAAGGCCTACAAGGAGGTTCGGTTTAGTTCTAGGTGGTGAGAGGTCGGTCCTGGAGACGGAGTCACGACAGGTCCATGGGTCCCTGAGACGAAGGCGCACGTAGGGGGTCCCTGCGAGTCGGGTGTCCCCGACCTGGAAGTACACCTGTTCCGGACCACGGGTTCACGAGGTCGTCCGGTCGTGGAGAAGTAGAAGGTAGTGTCGTGACGACACCGCAGACAGGTCCGAGGGGTGGGAAGGAGCAAGTCATAGAAGGATCCGTCTAAAAGATGTTTGTCTTTCGTTGAGGGAACGACCCTAAGTAGAGAAGGGGGCTCATCTCTTTAGTAGTAAAGTCAGGGAAAATAAGTCCGCGTGTCATTGTTGTCGTTTGTCTGTTTTGTGCCAGTGTAGATAGCGTAATCGAACGTTTCCGAGTTCACCTCCGTTCGAAAAGATGGACCAGATATTTGGCCTTCGGGGGTCAAAGTCTTTCGAAGCTTCCGATGTTTACTCTTGTCTCGGGTCCGACCTCTGTCGCTTCCGGAGCTGGAACTTTTCTTACACAAGACTCGGAAAGACTCCTACACCCCGACTCGGAGTTCCCACACCTCAGTCATGTCGTTTCGGACGACTTGAACCATGAAAATCTTTAGACTGTCACCTGCTCTTTATCCCCTCGTTTTCAGGTCCTTTTCTCTCCCGGAGACAAAAAGGAGAAGGTCTTTTTCAAGATCTTAAAACGGACACCAGAAAACACTGTAACGGTAGTACACCTTACCGTACGTCTTCTATTTCCGTCAAATGGTAGGATGACGAGTAAAGTGGTCGATACTCGAGGTTCCTTCTAGGTAGTAAAGTAATGGTAGTTTTTTTCTGTGGTAATGGTCGTCACGGGTCTTTGAGTGGATTGGTTTCCACTCAAGAGAGACTTTCTAAAAAAAAAAAAGTTTTTTAATACAAGTAGACTTCCGTTAATATCTTGAAAACCTTACCAGATACACTTAAAATACTTATAGAGTAGTAACTTCATGAAGAAAGTCTTAACTATGATAGGGTATTAATATCGTATTCGACATCTAATTTGTTCTACGGTCTCTAGTGAGAACCGAAAGATTTCGAGTAGATTCCACCCTCCCTCGGGTGTACCCTGTTTCGGAGAAACCTCAGTGATCTTGGACCCAAGTTTAAGACGGGGTGGTGAACGAACGAGACTTAACGACAATGGAGTAGGAAGTTTGTACTGACTGGGTCTTCACGACCCCCCGTTCACACCGGTACCCAGACCCTGTCCGATCGTGTCCACATGTGTCCCGAGGGAGCCGCCCGTATCGAGAGCACCCACACCTGCGATGGGATCTCGTCCTGACTAAGAAAAATGAGACCCTCCTTCTTCTCGTACCCTTTGCTCACTTCTAAACAAAGACCAGTTCTGGACGGAACAAGACAGTCATGGTAAGACTCTCGAGAACCTTATTAACACGACGGACGCTTAGTCTGGAGGACGAGCCGGTCGAGTCCGACGGTACCGTAGATACCCCGTTCTCAGGTCCGGAAGTCCGGTGGACCCTACCGCGACTCTTCTTACCTTCTCAAATTTCAGTGACTCCGGATCCATCCAGTAAGTCGAATTGGGCTTCCACCGGGCACTTCCACCCGAGTGTCTCCTGTAGAATGGTTGAGTGGGAGTGGGGTTCTGTCCACAGATTTGAGGAGGCCTTCTGAAGGTATCCACCCTGTGATAGTTCATCTTGAAACACCGACCAGTTGCCGATCCGACCCAAGTTTAAGAAAGGGAAAAACTCCCACTAAAAATGGACACGACGAAGTGAAATTAGTTCAGACACAGGTACTTCGGGATCTTCACCAGCTTCGAACTCATGACGACGGTGTACCATGACCCCGTAAGAGATGGGGTCTTGGGGTCACGGGTACCGGACGGAGTGACAGAACGGAAACTGAGGTCAGGGAAATCAGGTCGAGGGGGACTAACCGTGGAGGTCAGATGGGACTCGGACAGAGAGTCTTACTCCTTCTCCGTATCGGGTCCTCGAGTGTAGAGAGGATACTCCGACCATCTCTTCGGACGGTCGCCGGAAGTCTCCCATCCGATCGGGTCCGGTCTTACCAGAGACGGTCACCTGAGTAGACCTACCTCCGATGTGGGAGAGTCGGGTCCTTTCCTGCCCTAGACTCCACAGGGACGGACAGGAAGAGTGGAGACCCTAATCCTCCGATACCGATCAGGAATCTGTGATTCTTTTACTGGTCCTCCTCGGACCAATGTCCCTTTGACTCGGAGGTCTCGATTTCATCTGTATTTCTGACTACGGACAGGTTTAAGAGGACATAGATAAGATAAGTGTTTTGTCTGTACTCCGGTGCCACTTTGCCCAATCCCTCATTGATTCTCCACAGTTCTTTTATGTTAGGTGTCACTCTTCTTTTGAGTGAGTAGAACAGTTTGACCTTCACGCAGATGATTACTCGACCCGACACAGAGTCCCGTCGCAGAAAACGGACCCACACCGAGACCTCCTCGTACGACCCCTTCGTCAGACACCCCACCCGTCTCAAAAGGTACTCTTCGACTCTCTGACGATTATCTTTGTATGAGGAAGGAGTAAAAGGAAAGAGCCTTCGTTTACACCCAAATCAGATCAAAAGTTTAGATCTAACATCCAGTTACGAACGTATGAGCCAACGAGTCAACACAGGTCGAGAAACGTTGGAGTACCTGACATCGGGTCATCCGAGGAGACAGGTACCTTAAAAGGTCCGTTCTTATGATCTCACCCAACGGTAAAGGATGAGGTCCCTTAGAAGGACCGGTCCCTAACTTGGACACAGAGAACACAGAGGACGTACGCGCCCGTCTAAGAAATAGTGACACGAAGGGACATCCAGTCATCTTTAGGTCATTATCTATCCGTAAGAACCTTTTATCTCCATAGGAGGACTTAATTTCCTATAACTGGGGAAAATAACATTGAAGGACAGAATTGTTCATACTTAGATAATAATTTGTTATTATTATAAATAGATTACGTAATCTTTGACATTTCTGAAAAACAAACAACAGATCAAAAGTGTTCCTGAGCCACTCCATCGGCACTAGAGACAGAAGTCCACACCTTTACCTTCACCCCATTCTCTACTACACGTCTGATCGCTTGAAGTGATCCCAAACGATCTCGGATCACGTCCGTGGGTACCCACAGGTCGTGTGGTCCGAAACGTCTCGTGGATAACCTGGTATGGAACTGGTGTGGAACCGAGGTCCGGGACTGAGACGTCTGTTGACGAAAGGAGCCTTCCCCTTTTCTTTTGTTTTCGTTTTTGTTGTTGTTGTTTTGGGGGTTTTACTGTTGTTTTTAGAAACAAGACCGACCTAACCTCCCGTCAATGGACTAACAGTTGAGCCCATATAAACCTCAATTTTTACTTGTAATCGTTTTAATGACTTAATAATAGCGTGTTGATACGACATTCGGACTACGACGACTATGTACTTTTCAGACCTCCAAATATATTAAAGTTTAATGGAGATCTACGACTTTGGTTCACCGAGATTAAAAATGTTTCAAAATGTATAGACGTAAAATTTTACATAAATAGATTTGTTCACCATGGATTAGTTCTCATCTTCGAAAATGTGTCGTTTCCTTTGGTATGTGTTTTACTTTTCTGTTGGATTCCTTACCCTTTTTTATAAACGTTTGTCACGTTGGCTATTCCCGAATTAAATGTTTCATATGTTTGTCGAGTATGTTGGGTTGCCGTTGTTGTTGTTGTTTGGAGTTTGTTAGGTTAACTTTTTACCCGCCTTCTGACTGTATCTGCAACGAGGTCTTCTCTGTGTGTCTACCGGTTGTCCGTGTACTTTTCTAAGGGTTGTAGCGATTAATAATCTCTTCACTTTTAGTTTTGACGTCACTCTATGTAGTGTGGTCAGTCTCACCGGTAGTAGTCTTCAGATGTTTGTTGTTTACGACCTCTCCCACACTTCTTTTCCCTTGGGAGAATGTGACAACCACCCTTACATTCAGCCATGTCGGTAGTACCCTTTGTCATTCCTCCAAGGAGTTTTTGACTTTCATTCAACGGTATACTAGGTCGTTAAGCTAAGAACCCGTATATGGGTCTGTTTTAACATTAAACTCTTCTGTCTACCTGGGGATACAAGTATCGTCGTGATAAACGTTGTCGGTTCTGTTCCTTTGTTAGATTTACAGATAACTATCCACTTACTTATTTCTACATCATTATATAAAATATAAATGTGTCACTTTAGCATGGATCGGTGTTTTTCTTACATTATTACGGTAAAGTCGTTGTGCCTACCTAGATCTCTAATAACATGATTCACTTTACAGTCTTTCTCTTTCTGTTTGTGGTACTATAGTGAGTGTGTACCTTAGGTTTTATACTAGGTTTAGTCGTATAGATATTTTGTCTTTGTTTCTGAGTGTTATATCTTTCGTCTCAAACCAACGGTTCCATCCCCACCACCCCTCGACCATCCCTACCTTTCCTTACCCTCAAACCTCAATCGTCTTCGTTTGAGAATATATACCTTGCTTGTTCGTTGTTCCAAGGTGACATGTCGAGTCTCTTGACATAAGTTATAAGATACTGTTTGGCATTACCCTTTCTCATACCGTTTCTTATGTACGTATATGCACACAAGAAACAACGACAAATCAACGATTCAGCACACGTCGAGAACACTGAGACACCTGACATCGGGAGGTCCGAGGAGACAGGCTCCCTGAAGGGTCCGTTCTTATGACCTCACCCGACGGTGAAGGAAGAGGTCCCCTAGAAGGGTCAGGTCCCTAGTTTGGACACGGGGACGTAACCGTCCGTCCAAGACAATGGTGACTCGGCGGACCCTTCGGTATACACACACGTATATACATACACATACACACACACACACACACACACACACACACACACACACACACACCTGTATTGACTAGGTGAAAAGACATGTCTTCTTTAATTGTGTTGTAACATTTAGTTGATATCACGTTATTTGAAAATTTTTAATTACATAACAAAGGTATATAAAAGAGGGAATTTTACAATTAAAATAAAAACAAATAGATACAAAATATTGGAAGTCTAATGAATAAAAGATTAAATTTAATATACGAAAATCTTTTAAGATTAATCTTTACGTGATTTAAAATCTTCAAACCCATTGAAGATCAAAAGATCAGAAGTAAACGAGTAATACAATTTAGGTGAATAACAGATTTACTTTACTAGTTAAAATAAAGTAAAACCTAGCTATAATCATAAGTGTATAAATTCTTCGAAATATCAATTGATATAAAGATTGAATTACCGAATGGTATAAAAATGAAAAAGTAAACTTGAAAAAGTAAAAGGAAAAAGTATGGAAGGTTTTAAAAGTAACGAACCCAATTAAAACATAAAGTTTACTAAATAAACTTTTAATAAATTAAATAAAAAATTAAGTTGGACCTATTATGTCAAATCTCATAAAAATATAAAAATAAAGATATATACGTAAAAGATTAAAAGGATATTACAATAAAATAATAAACGTTTTATTAAAATTGTAAATTGGAAAAACGGTTTATTTATTTGTTTATCTATTCAGGTTTTCTCGTCTTTGGTTTCTCGTCTTTCTTTATGACTCCGTTTAATGTTCCTTCAGTTTACTATAAAGTACTCGGTGTCATTCTATAGACAGGGAAGTTTCTCCGTTCGTACCGAGAAAGGGAAGACAATCGTTGCACGTGAAGGCCGCCACCGGTACCTTTCGTCGACAGGGCATGACATTAGGGGCCCCGTGACGACCCTCTTTGGTCCTCCTTCGGGAGATGTTCGGGGACTCTGGGGTCTGGGACAGGACCTCTGGGAAAGTTGGGACGGAAGGAACGTCCGACCGCAGTTCTAATACGATTAATTGCGGTCCAGCGAACAACGGACCACTGTTTCAAAGTGTCAACTCCTCCTTCTTGGCCCTGTTGTCCCATTCGAAAGGAGACCAACGTGAATAAAGTGAAATTAAGACGGTTTGTCATGGAGAAATTTGAGAAAAAGAGAGGAGGAGATTCGTTCGTTGAAACCTTTACGTCCGAAGGGACCACACGAAATAAATGTTTGGGGTCTACGGTCGACTAAGTAATGTATCGCCCCCTCCTTCGGCCGGGACTCGGGGTCCGTCCCTCCCGTGGAACGACCGCAGGAGTCCGTGGCCCCGGTACCTGTTCGAACCCACCAATCACACCCCTAGGCACCCGGAAACCCCAGTGGAACTGCTAGAAAGTCTTAGACTCAGGGGAACTCACAACAAAGGGCGAAGTGTTCGTCCACCTCTACTCACACATGGTGAGGAGTGGGTCGGTTAGTGGGGGATTCCTGTGAGTGAGTCAGACCTCCGACCTCGGACGCTGCCCTGGGACTACTGACGACTGACACGACCCCAAATCTCGTCTCAGACAGAAAACTCTTCGGATCTCCGTTTGGGAAAGAAACTCACTAGGACTTGGGGAAGAAACTCACTAGGACTTGGGGCCTTGGGTGTTTGTGCACCAACTCAGACTCCGACGCCACCTGGCACGTTCCTCCATGAGGCGTGCCTTGTGAGATCTGATGTGTGAAGTACAGGGATAAAGATGGTGTCCGTTTCCATCCACGACGATGAAGCTCAGAGGCCCTCAAACCTACTCGGTGAACCGGAGAGACTCGGAGTCCACGGTATAGACAGGTCACCTCTAGTTTTAGTTATTTATGTAGTCCGTCCACATTCTTAATCAATATCACAGACTTTTTACGGACCGGACACACCTCGTTAAACTTCCTCCGCCAGTTATACCACGACCACCCACTTAAATAGTCGTAACAAGCGGTAGTATTTCCACGATCCTTCGTGTAATGGTAAGTGACTCACGGTAAATTGTGTGTTAGTGAATCGTGTGTCAGTAGTGGAGTCAGAAGTGTTTTTGGACGTTAAAAGATTGGGTAAAAGGTCTAATCATTTGACTCGAGTGCTAATTTCAGTCTAACAGTCACTCCCATCCCTACCTCGGGTCGAGATGACCGGAGGTTCGAAGGTGTAAGGGGAAGTTCCACAGAACGTCGGAGTGTCCACCCGTCCAAATATCGTTTCCGAAAGAGTTACGACCCCGAACAGGATGTCGTCTACCCCCATGGTGTGCCCCCACGGACCGTCACGTGTGACGACCCCATATGGACTTAGACGTGGCACAGGTGGGGAGTCGTTCAAGAGTGACCCCGGTCCTCCCCGCACCACATCTTTTTTACATCCATAGCAACCTGTGAACTCTTGACGGGGGGTGAGACCCCAGGACCAACCCCACACTCCGTAACGCGGAGTCTCCTCGACAGACAGAAAGTCTGTCTCGTTGGGTTTCAGACGGGGACCCTCCGTCCCTACGGGGTCGTTCCTTCCTACGACTCGCCGCCCCAGACTTAGTCCAAAGATGGGTCAACCTTAGGACCACAGGACCGAGGTGCCAGTAGTCACACACCAGGACAGGTCGGTACCGAGGCGAGCCGTGGGGCAGGGGGTGTCGGTGTTGTTTCCAGAAGTACCAGGAGTGAGTGGGAATGGAGCGGGAAGTCTTCGTCGGTGAAAATATTAAGATAGATGTCTTCACCTCCGGCTTCGAGTCGCTCCGAGGAGTCTGACGGATCCCAGTGTCTTACCGTGTGCCCCTCGACCCACCGTTGCGTACCCCGAGATTCCGGGACGGAATCGACGGAATCGACCGTCCAGGAAAGAGGGACGGTCCGACGAAGAGACTCGGGTCAAAGAAACAGACGTTTCCTCCCGGACCGACACTCTTTTACGTTAACACAGACAGACCGTTATCGTCACAAATTTGGTACAACTAACTTTGACTTAATTACGAGTGGAGAACCCCAAATTTCCGTGGTCGTGACTGAAACCAAGAAACGAAAGACCCACAGCTAACGAAACGCATGAAACTTGTACAACCAACTACTTGTTCCGTAAAGATCCGACAATTTGATTATTAGAATTATAAAATAAAATTAACATTCCGTGGATAAGGGAAAACAAGGAAATTGTTTAGGTTAATTTTGTTTCGTAAAAGTCTTAATGATTTATCTACGATAATTTGGTTATTCTTTAGTATTAGAAAACGATAACCCGGTACACTGGGGGACCCTTGAAAACGAAGTCTATTTTCAACTTAAGAATAATGGGAGGTCCCCCTTCCCCGGGTAAACTGTCTACTACCGAAGGGTCCGTCGGGAACACGTCGGGGTGTATCCACGACTCCTATCTCTTCATTTATTATGATCTCCACCTTGGACAGGTACACATTATATTTTAGGAATCGCGACACAACCAGTTTAATTGGTCTATTAGTGGTCTACTTCACTTGGAAGGTATGTCTGTGAGACAGACGCCGTCGAGACTACAGTGTCCTCCTTGGAGGGCGGGTCTTCGGGACCCAATTCAACTCACCGCACTCGAACCTATTTGACGAAATGCGGGTGGAGTGGGGGTCCAGGAATAGAAACCCATCGTCCTTATAAGGATGGAGTCTTTCAGTACTCCTGATTTCTTTACCGTGTCGCCCCCCGTGAACGAAACACTTCCACCGCACTGCCCGGAGACGTCCGACCCACACGCACCCTCTGACACACACGACCCCGGCACCTCCCCGCCCGTCTAGCACCCAGCCTGTTTCCGACGTCAAGCCCTGAGCGCCTTCGCGTAGAACGTTCACAAGCGAAAAGTCCGCTCCGGTGCGGTACCTTCCGTGAAGACCACTGCGTGTGTCGCGGAGTCCCGGACGTGCGTCCGTCTGTGGGAAGGGGGCGACGGTCCCGTCGTCCCCCGGTCGAAGAGACCCCCCGTACACCCTTACGTCACCCGATCGCAAGACTCCGGCACGACCTACTGTTTGCCTTAGAAATTCCTCCGGGTGCAGTGCCCTCGGGCCCCGTGGCCTCCCTGAGTCCTTGTTGTCCAAAGACAGAGGTAGTAGTGAGAGAGTAGGAGTAAAAAAAATTCTCCAGTTTAATAAAGTCAAATAAAAAGATGTTGTACAATACCCTTATAACCATTTTAAGATTCTTCTATATGTTCATTTTATCATTGTATGTTATTAAAAATTTTAAAGATTATGTACGAAAGGAAAAAAAAAAAGATTTTTTTCCTATACATATTTTAAATAAATCTGAAGGGACCACCGAATCTACCATTTCGCAGACGGATGTTACGCCCTCTGGACCCAAGTTAGGGACCCAACCCTTCTAGAGGACCTCTTCCTTTATCGTTGGGCGAGGTCATAAGAACGGACCTCTTAGGGTACCTGCCTCCCCCGTGTGTGGATAATTTACTTGACCGACCATCGTAAATTGAAAGGGGCGGGGTAGAGTAACAACTAGAAGTTCGAGAATGTAAATTTACTGAGGTGATTACGATAATTTTATTGAACCTTAAGTATAATAAGTTGGTGTAAGTCTAGATATGTGTATATGTACGTATACACTTCTGTTCTTGGGGTGTGTGACCGGGGATCTGTCACCTTGTTGTCCGTCGTGCGGATCTCGTTCCGTTGGCCCCCTCTTCTCTCCGTCCTGAGACCCTTCGGGCATGTGGAACCGTAACGTGTGGGTCCGAACACCCACACCTTGTGGGCCCCTTGGATCCGAATCGACTCGACGCAACAGAACACTTGAACCCCTCAGTGAAGTACAGAGACTCGGAACTGAGAGAATATAATTTTTATCCTACCTGTGAACGTACTAACGACACCTCTAATCTCGATGTCTTTCCCGGGTCGTCGCACGACCGTTATCAATGAAACCATGTATAGTGGACTTACTTCTCATCATTCACCGAGAACTGTAGCACTTCGTAGAGGTTCTGACTAAGGTCTTTCGGGAGTGACAGTACCCCAGGGACATCCTAGAGTGGGGAGGACGGACGGTGGGAGTAAAGGGAGGTAGTTGACGTGGTTCGCAGACGACCCCCGTGACGGCCCTTGACGTGCCTTTAGAAAGAGGGAGATCAGACAGGCGAAGGATCGTTAGACAGGAAGACGGGTGTCCTTTCGTCTCGAGTTATATCGACCCCCGTCTTCACCTTTTTTGTTTTCGTGGAGTACAGATATGGAGGTCGCTCAGATATGAGGTTCTCCGTCTAGATCGACATCTTTTGTGGTGAGGACCGGGTCTCACCCGAGACCTGTGTCTCATTAAGAAAGGGGGTCGAGTCTACTGAGAACTCAGTTTGTAGGCACGGACAAAATCTCCAGACCGGTTCCAAGATCTGTAGGGCAACTGTCTGTCACGGTTCCACTGGTGGGCGTAGAGGTGGACGGCGTCCCGAAGAGCACACTTCCTTGTCGAGTCAGACCCTTCCCCACCCCCTGCACCCCTCGCTAGACTTCCGAGTGCCCTACAGTGTCGTCTCCGCTCCGAGAGGAGGATGTATAGATACTTACACAGATTAATCTCAGTCCTCTCTCCTATTACTTACTGAAAACTTGCTGACTTAAGTGACTCCCTTTAAACGTAATGAAGGAGAATTCTCTACAGGGTGTTCGTTTTCTCTAAAGAGGGGATGTGCTGTGTTTCGAAGGATTCAATCGGGGTTTGTGCCCGACACTTTGTCACCACTGAAACCCCCGAGGGCGAGGTGTTCTACAGAGAGGACCAGAGTGACGTAGTTACTTTTCCCATTTTATTAATACTCTATCACAATCGTTTTACAAATTTCTGTAGTGTGTGTGTATATATATATATATATTAACAAGAATTTTTATATTTCTATGTACTCACACTTCGTAGTTTATTTAAGATCATATAAGATCACTTTCTATTACTAGAATGTTGACTTTTACGAACGTCTATAAGACTACCAAGATTTTATATTCAACGGTAATTGTAAAAATTAAATCTATAGGTACCCCACAGGGTGGTACGACCAACTAAGTGTTACTGATCTATCTTTTTAATTAATCTTTAATTTCAGTTTGGTTGACCTGGCCAAAATTATTTCATATTTTTGGTTGACATATTTTGTTTTTCTGTCATATAACTCTCTGAAGACAAACGCAAAGATTCGACAAGTACACTTTACTTTAGATAATAAGCTGATGGGAGGTAGACAGAGAGACTGGTAGTAAGACAGACAGGTAGGTTGACAGATAGATAGATGGATAGGTAGACAGACTAATACATAAATGTAAAGAAAGAGGGATAATAACGGGAACACACCTAACTGGGATGTGACTATAAACTTCTAAGATACTTAACTATTTCTGTCCAGTAGTCACTCTAAGTCGACATGACTTTCTGGTAGACAAAGTGCGAAGAAATCGGTCATGCATAAGAGGATGGGTCACCCGTCTGGATCCGTCCTACGACTGGTAAGTCTCGACTTATTTTGTTCCCTACCTACAGGGACCCGAGACCCCCAAGGACCGTGACCACACGAAGGTCGTCGAGAGTGTCGAATTTCCCCAGTCTTACCTGGGACTCGTTATGTGGGACGGAAGGGATCGGTTCTCGTCCGCAGGGTCTGTCTGTTTCATCCTCTTTGTACTTCGCCCCCACCCCCCCCACCCCTCCACCCTGAGTCGTCCGACGAAGACCGGACCCGACAGACCCCCGGGTATACACGACTCTTTCTCCTCTTTACACAATAGGGTCGATCGGGGAAGAAACGGACGTCCACTACTTACTGACTCGTCCGAGACTCAGTTTCCCGGGTAAACCTCTTCAGGAACACCTGTCGAGGTACGACGAAGGAGGGGTAGTCAGTAGTCTCGACTCTCCGAAGAATGGTGCCACGTGCACCCGAAACCCCTCATCCGTGTCGACCCGAATTGACCAACTTAGAGGACAGATACCCTTCGTAAGAAGGGTTGATCCCGGAAGACGGGAACGAACGGACGAACAGGAGGGACTCGACTTGAAACAGAATTAATTTACATTCTTTATGTTTTCTGTCGGACCCGAAAACCCCCGAGTCCTCTTAGGTCACCGGTCTTAGTCATTGTTAGATCTACAATTGAAAAACTCAAATCTTTGACCGGGACAAATAACAAATGGACATATTTATTGTGTCTCTGAACCACGGATCATCCGAGAACTATTTGAACGACTTACTCACATATTTACTTACCGACTTACGTCCCTATTCGTGTACCTGAACCGAGTCTAATCTGGGCTTCTTCGTTGTTCTTAGTACCTGTTTCCTTTGAGACGATACGAAAGTCTGGGTTGATATGAAAGTCTCAACGGTTTATTTTATGTCTTGATACGGCACAAACCCTGTATACAAATGAGTTTTGACAGGTAACAAATAGACCTCGAGTCTAAACTACCCCGTAGAACGTTAAAGTAAACGATTTAGACCGATGGAGTGGCACTCTTCCGTGACTACTCGGACTGACCTCGTGTCCGAGGGGGTAGAGTCAGGCACAAACAAATTAGTACTAAAAGTGAGTTCCCGTCATCCGGTCGAAAAGACTATACGACAAGGGGTGTCACGTGGACAGGTATGTGCACCAACGTACGCATGTATGGGGTCGTCACGGGTGTGCTATGTGTACACCTACGGGACATGTTCGTTTTGTAAGTCAAGTCAAGTCAACGAGTCACCACAGATAAACACTAGGGTACCTGACGTCGTACGGTCCGAAGGGACAGGTAGTGGTTGAGGACCTCAAGTGAGTTTGAGTACAGGTAACTCAGTCACTACGGTAGGTTGGTAGAGTAGGAGACAGTAGGGGAAGAGGAGGACGGAAGTTAGAAAGGGTCGTAGTCCCAGAAAAGGTTACTCAGTCGAGAAGCGTAGTCCACCGGTTTCATAACCTCGAAGTCGAAGTCGAAGTCGAAGTCGTAGTCAGGAAGGTCACTTATGTCCCGACTAAAGGAAATCCTTCATGACCAATCTAAAGGAAAGACAGGTTCCCTGAGAGTCCTCAGAAGAGGTTGTGGTGTCAAGTTTTCGTAGTTAAGAAGCCACGAGTCGAAAGAAATGTCAGGTTGAAAGTGTAGGTATGTACTGATGACCTTTTTGGTATCGGAACTGCTCTACCTGGAAACAACTGTTTCATTGCAGAAACAAAAAATTATACGACAGACAACGACGACGACGACGATTCAGCGAAGTCAGTACAGGCTGAGACACACTGGGGTATCTGCCGTCGGGTGGTCCGAGGGGGTAGGGACCCTAAGAGGTCCGTTCTTGTCACCTCACCCAACGGTAAAGGAAGAGGTTACGTACTTTCACTTTCACTTCAGCGAGTCAGTACAGGTTGAGAATCACTGGGGTACCTGACGTCGGATGGTCCGAGGAGGTAGGTACCCTAAAAGGTCCGTTCTCATGACCTCACCCCACGGTAACGGAAGAGGCTATACGACAGATCCAACCAGCATTGAAAAGAAGGTTCCTCATTCGCAGAAAATTAAAGTACCGACGTCAGTGATAGACGTCACTGAAACCTCGGGTTTTCTTATTTCAGACAGTGACAAAGGTAACAAAGGGTTAGATAAACGGTACTTGACTACCCTGGTCTACGGTACTAGAACCAAAAGACTTACAACTCGAAATTCGGTTGAAAAAGTGAGAGGAGAAGGTAAAAGTAGTTCTCCGAGAAATCAAGAAGAAACGAAAGACGGTATTCACACTACAATAGACGTATAGACTCCAATAACTATAAAGAGGGTCGTTAGAACTAAGGTCGAACACGAAGTAGGTCAGGTTGTAAAGAGTACTACATAAGACGTATATTCAATTCATTCGTCCCACTGTTATATATCGGAACTGCATAAGGAAAGGACTAAGCCTTAGTCAGACAAGGTACAGGTCTAGATTAACAACGAAGAACTGAAGGTATGTCTAAAGAGTCCTCCGTCCAGTCCACCAGACCATAAGGGTAGAGAAAGTCTTAAAAGGTGTCAAACAACACTAAGTGTGTCAGTTTCCGTTTTGTAACCCCGTACTTTTTTTTAGTCTGAAGGGTCAGTCCGACTCTTACCCTTCATCTAATATTGTCTTTATCAGATAACTCCAAAAAAAAAAAATTAAATTTAAATGGACGTTATTTCAGTCATATGCCAAAAAAACATAGATGAAGAGACTCGAGATTGTACACGTCGAAGTACATTGGCGGCGGTCTCAGACCCATGTCCGTCGAGGTCGTGAGATCTTTTGAGTGGACACGACCAGACGACACTTTGGAAGGGGTAGGGATCAGGGACCGTTGGTTGGTGGTTAGACCAAAGACGTGGATACCACCACTGCAAAGGTCTTTCGATATATTTACCAGAGTAAGTAATACGTCTGAAATTCCGACAGAAGAAAACGAATCGTCCTACCAAGACTCTCAGTAGGTCCAACAACGTACATAGTTGTCTGAACAAGAGGAATACGAATTCTCATGGCTAATATTCCTCTTCGGTGTTGAAGAATACATAGGTGCGTGACTTTCTGGAAGTCTAAAAAACAAAGGGAAACACTGTCTGCACTCATCTCGTTAATATTTGTGTTCAAAAGTACCCTTGGACTCAAAAACCGAAACCACCCATCCCCAATTCATAAATCGACCCCTTTACGACCCAGTATATTATTCACATACCAATGAAAATAGTCTTTAACGGTTTGACAAAAAAAGACACCACTATAATGGTAAAGCTTAGGGGTAGTCGTTATACACTCGTAAGAGCAACGAGGTGTGGGAGTGGTTTAGAAACATAATAGCCAAAAATACAAACAAACAAACAAAGACAAAATCCGCAAAATCATTGACACGTCACCATAGACTGACACTAAAAGTAGATGTAAAAGGGATCACTGATTACTACGACTCGTTACGAAACCCCAAAACACCGAATAATTGGTAGGTATGTTGAAGATACCACTTTACAAAGTAATTTAGAGAGCCCGTAAATTTTTTTAACATAACAATAAAAGAATAACGACTGGAACTCAAGAAATATTTAAGACCTATGGTCAAGAAACTACCTATACCCCAAAACAAACAGAAAGTCTCGTTCCTAAAGTTTAAAACAACTTCAGGTTTAACAGTTATAAAGGAAAATACCCAATATGAAAACGGTTTAAGTTTCAGTACTTTTCAAAGTGAGGTGAAAAGGAAATCAGAAACGTATCATTCAAATAAAGGGGTAAGAAAATCAAATTGAATGAAAACAAATAAATTTGACTCTACCGTATATTGACTTAGAAAATAAAATATTAGGTGGACTAACGAGACCTCTAATTTTATATGTATGAATAGAAAGATATCGAATGACTCTTAATTTAAAATGATAAAGGTTTTGTTGAATTTTTAGAATGGATGGTAGATCCAGAGTAATTGAAGAGGGTAATACAACATCAGCAGTATACATAGGGTAGATGCATGTAACTGTCCATTTTAAAAACGAAAGTCGGTAGTGAACACAAAATTTTTAACATTTTCCTATTTTTCGGATCGGATAATGTAAATAGTCTCTAAATAGTAAAGGTAACGAGAAGGGAATAAGAGTTTCAAGTTCGAAGAGAGATCAAAGAGAAAGTAGATTTCTAAGGAAATAAAAAGTAAGTAGACTCTAATAGATAAAACGGAAGTAAGTATTTCCTACAGAAGTAATTACCAGACAAACTGTCAAGAAAAAGAGTTGTAATAAATCTTTTACAAAAAAGGTCAATGGAGACCGGAGGTGTCAAAGATCACTCTTCGGACATTATTAATAACGATAAAGGGTCATCCGTTGTACAACAAAAAAAGAAAAATTAAAACTCATCAAACCAAGACAGACTTACACCTAAAGGAGGGCCCTTCTCCGTTACCGTTGGGTGAGGTTACGGGAACGGACCCTTTAGCGTACCTGTCACCTCGGACCACCCGATGTCGAGCACCCCGGTGTTTGTCAGCCAGTGCTGACTCGTTGACTCGTACGTACGGGAGGCGCACAACGTGTTTGTGTCGAGGGCTAGTTCCCGGACCTACTACTTCGTCCCTTTCACGTCTCGTGGAGGGGTGGGTAGGGACGTCCCTTTACCTCCGTCGCGGAAACAGAGGACTGTCGTACGAAGAGTCCCCTTGAACTAGGTCTTATCTTTTAGTCGTTCGTTCTCTGTGGTTCAACATCTTTTCTTTTCTCGAAGATCTTATCCGTCCGGTCAACGTAGGAGAAGGATTGACATCTGGAAGGAGTGAGGACTCGGAGTCAGAAGAAGAGAAATATTACCCCGATTCGGATACCTAGAATGAACTAACAACTCTTAATTTTAGTCATACACGTTTCCAGGACTGTTATTATAAATTATCAATTGTATTTAGTCCGAAAAGGATACATGGTCCGTGACCACATCGTGAAATCTCAAATTAAATATGAGGTATGAAGGGACCACCGAGTCTACCATTTAGCAGACAGATGTCACACCCTCTGGACCCAAGGTAGGGACCCAACCCTTCTAGGGGACCTTTTCCTTTACCGTTAGGTGAGGTCATGATAACGGACCTTTTGGGGTACCTGTCTCCTCGGACCATCCGATGTCAGGTACTCCAGTACTTTTCAGTCTGTGCTGACTCGCTGAAGTGAAAGTGAAAGTTCTCAAGAATTTCCCCCGACAAAAGTGTTTACTCCTTTGACTCCGTGGCTTTAAATTCTTGGAAGAAACACCATCCTGACCTGAAGATTCGTTCAGAAGACTCCGGTCTTAGTGACAGCGAGACACACACGATGAAACGACCACCTCCGGCAGGATTGACACGATCGGACCGACACCGTCGGGATAGTGTAGACAACCACGTCTCCACAGGTGTCAACTTAGTGTCACACTTCCTGTACTCCCCGTCTTCTGTTCCCCCAACCTCCACGTCTTTCCGTCGTACCGGAAGACGAGAAGGTCCGAGGTGGGACGGGGAGAGGAGACACGGGTACCCGTACCACATATGTGGAAGACGATGAACCCCCGAAAAGACACGGTGAAAATAGTGTGACGTTAATACCCTCGTCACTGATCGAGGAGACCCAGGTGTTCCACTTCTCTCTACATTATACATTCAGTAATAATTGAGGAGGGTGGAATAAGGGAATATAGTTCCGATATAACGAAGACTCTTGAGTCGTCAGGGTGGGATCCCTAAGTATCCTATTGAGATTCTTTTCTGATCTAAATATACTCCTAACCCCTTTCCCGTGTATAGGTTCTGTAATGAGGCGGGGGTTGTGAGTGGGTCTTCCCCCACATACATTATTAGGTCCCTTACCGTATCGGTCTCCTCGTGACTTGTAGGAAGTCCGGTTGGGACTTGGAGGGTAAGATGTAGACCCTCGTGCTCCACACTCCTCCCGTAAGTTAAACGACTTCCAGAAGCCGATCCAAGGAAGATGATTACCGGATTAAAGAGAGGTGAGAGGAGAAAGAGAGGAAAATTTGGTACTCTTCATTTCGTAAGACTAAACCCCCGTCAGGTCATAGGAGTGTAGTAGACTGACCTGTAAAAAAAGAGAAAAATGGTCTCAGATAGAAGATCGTCAAAGTACTCGATAAAGGAGATTGACTTGTGGTCAGCTAGTCTTGTCGTATAGTTTGTGTGAGGAAATGATTTTCTTGTACCGGTTCCCTCGCTTCCCGGGGTTCCCGTTTTTCTAGTGGGAGCGGCACCGGTTCTTGACGTAGTTCTAGTGTAAACTACCTTTCTTTGCGGAGCTGAACTCGTTCTACCCTTAATGGTGGAAAGGGTTCACATAAAACGCTGAGTGCCTACACCTGCTCGAGCTGGAGTCGGCCTTAAACTAGTTCTTCTAGGGACTGCGGTAGAGGTTCAAGGTCTTGGACGCCACCGACCTGGACGTGTCGTTGATGTAACTGTCCGAGGGGCTCTGGTAGCCGGTCTACTGGAGGGACGAGATAGAGTTGCAGTCGTTGTTGTCCGACTGGTGGTTGCCCGACGGGCACCTCGAGTTAGTTGAGTTCTTATAGGCGTGACACTTGAATCCGGACTTGGTGGACCTGTCGCACGGGTGGTGCGACCCGCGAGACTTCCTCGAAGTGCTCCACCCCGAGGTACTGTTGGACGACTCATTGCAAGGGTTGTCGTAGAGGTTCGAGGGGTTCGACTTTTTCGAGTTGTGCTTCGCTTTGGGGAAAGGGTTCCGTCTCAGTAGCCTATACAAGTACCTAAGGTAGTTCTCCGACCTGTTAGAGATAGACCACCTTCTCTTCCTAGACACACCCTGAACGGACTCTTTTACGGTTGTCCGGGCCCTGTTCGACTTGTTTTAGTTCTCGTACCGGTGCCGCCGTGGTTCTTTCCGGTAGAAAAGGTGAAACCAGAGTGGGTTGAGGTACCGGTTCCTTAGGGTCCTTCTAACCTCCACTGGACCCTGGGACTGGGATTCCGTCCTTCCCTTTTCCCTCCCCCTCCCTTCCACTGTCACCCGACGTAGGAGTCTTTTGTCCCTGAGACGGTAGTGGCGTTATCGAAGAGGCCAGTTCGGGTATTTTATGGAAAGGGATGGAGGAACCGAACACTAAAACAACTAGTTTCCCGAAAAGCAAGAAACGGTAAAGTATGTGAAGACAGAAGAGAGGTACGTGTGTGGGTGTGTATGTCCGTGTCATTTAGACCTTTCTCGGTAGGTAGAGTAAGAACGGGGTCTGGAGAGAACGGATGTCGGACACCGGTCCGTCGACTGTGTTAGAACAGAGTAATAGTGTCCAAAGTCCTAGTTGATGGTCAAGGGGTCACACCTCGAAAAAGATGACCTTACGAAACCCGGTCCCGAAGTTTTCAGTCCGTAGAGATTCGTAACCAACCATCGTCCCTTCTACCTGCAAATCAGAACCCCTCCTCTGTTTTGACCCGGTGTCTCAACCCGTCTATAATAGTAATTCATAAACGTAATTGTAAAACGCGAGTTTCGGCAGGATAAGAAAAGAGAAAAGATGTAAACGTATTAAACGAGATCATCGAAAATCTGATTTGGTCGTTCGGGAACTGGCAGACACTTACTTACTCCAAGTGAGGGTAGATTAATACACGTTACGAAAAGGTATGGAAGTACCTTATTCCTTTCCTACCCACGTTTATGCCCAACGACGTCAGTTATCTATTTATGGAATGATCCGTGACACGATCACTCACGTCCCTGACACGACACCCCCTTTCGGACAGGACGGGAAACGTTGGACATCCTTTCCGTCCATCTTTCTTCTGTCCCGTACTACAGTAACAAACTCCTTCAATTCTCTAGTCTCGGATCGCCATACGTCCGTGTCTCTTTTCTGCTTCAAAGATGTCAACCTGTATAGACCCGGGTCCCTTCGAAACGAAAAACGCACGATGGAGGGACCCGTAAAATGAGTCGAAACCGAGGAAGCAGACGTTTCACCTTTATTGTGGTCGGGTTGAGGGTCCCAACAGTACGCAGAGTTCGTCTATCGAGTGTTCTCACTCATGAGTCATATTCAGTCAAGAGAGATTCTTGATCTCGAGTCACGTAGAGTGTCGACTCTAGGGCGAAACCTGTCACGTAACTCAGTGAGATCTAGACGAGCGTCTTGAGTGTTATCGCCTCCTGAAAGAGACACGGTGAGTGACTGTGAAAATGTGACGGATTTTCTTTCCCTAGTTCCTTCTATTGAAATCTTTTCAAACAACAAAATTTAGTTCCCAAAGGACACGACCGTCGTTCAAAACATCAGTAGTCGCTTTTTCGTGACTCTCTATAATTATCTATAGTTAATCAAACAATACTGATTACATAAAGAAAAAGTACAATATATATGGTATCGTCTGTCGTATAAAGTAAAGAAGTGCGGAGTGACGAATAAAAGGAATCTTTACGAACTGATATGATAATATGAAGATTTTAGAGACTTCTATGTCTAAGTTTTAAGGGAAAGATCAAAAAGAATAATTTACAACAGATAATATTTTCATTGTCATGGTGTCGTATCCAAATTTATCTCGTCGAATTTCATAGGTGTCGAGATGTCACATTCAGTCGATATTATAACTGTCTAAAGGAATGATCAATAAAAAGACACATATAAAAGACGTATCAATTTTATTATTGTAAGTGTAGTAAAAATAGAAAGAAACTTTGTGTACACCGACGTACCAGAATTATTGGGATTAAATTTTGTAGACGTTCTGTCAGTTTGTATCTATATGTACTGATTCAGGAACAACCTGTAAATCCAGTAAAGGGTTTGGCAAAACACCATTTCGGACATACTAATTTTAGAAATTTTATAAAACGTAAGAAAGGAACTATATCGAAGTAATAACGCGTATAACATGATTTCGCATACAAAAATTTTGTTAAAAACTATATACGATGATTCGCCGAATGTCTCAAACGTGGGTAAATCGTTAGATGGTCATTATATAATCTCTTGAGTAAAGTGACGTAGGAACACTCAGGACTTACAGTGGGAAATATAGAAGAAGAAGTTAATTTCAGGTTTTACTAAAGACTCTTAGGGAAGACAAACACTCATCTCCTGTGCACTGACACCTTACTTATCGCTCTACAGTACCGAATCCGGGTCCTCTGGGGTGATCTTACAGTCCGGAACTCGTACAAGGATGCATGGGAGGACGATCAAGTCGAGAGAGACTGGGTTCTTCATGTCTCCGGTACGCTCCCGTAAGCTAGGTCTGTTCTTCACTAACGACCAGCACACCGACGACGGGCAAAGGTAAGGAGGGTGAACCCTGTGAAAAAGAAATCTTAGTCACTCAATTCCTCTGTCTAGCCGGACGAGGGGACGTTTCCCAGAATCAGACCTTGTGTCTAAAGAGGAAATGGGGAAGAGGACGAGACAACACTGTTGAACGGGGTGACACGAACCAAACGTTTTAGAGAGAGATCGTGGAGAGGACCCAAATGGAGGTTGACTGTGGAAAACGGTAGAAACCAAAGGTCCACGAAATACGTTGAAAACAAGAATATCGGCACAGAGTCCTTCCCCAAAGTTCACGTAACTTACAGTGGTCCTAACTCTTTATTTCCCCGTCCCCGGAACCTATACGGGGTCCTATGTAAGTGGAATCTGGAGACCAAGTAGTCCTTTGGGACCGTTATAATACTCACTTCAACCCTCTGTCGAGTCGATACTTCGAAGATGTAAAATAAGGAGAAAGACAGTCCCTTTCCAAATTTCGACTACGGGGGAGTACGGGATTTTATGATGTCAGTGGAAATGAAGGATCTCTCACATAATCCGGGGTTTTATGAACTATCCTTTTGGTGTCCCCAAAGAGAAAAGGAGTTTGTCTTGTTTTGGGAGTAAGGACGATTGGGTCATTGGTGGGAGAGACTTTCGGTCCGTACTGGATCCACTGGAAACACACTGGAGACGGGAACGACACAGAAAGGAGGCACTAAACCTCATTAACGGAACCGGAGAACACAGAAGTAGGGGTCCTATGCGAGTTGTAGTGGGATCTCATCGAATACCGTTTTTGAACTTCTGATTGGCAGATTGCTCTCATTTGTCGAGACTTCTTCTTTTCGGGAGTCAATCCTCTTCTCTCTCTCTCACCGTTCCCCTTGTAAGGCCTTCGGTCCGAGAGGTCACGACCGGTTTGGTGACTGAACAAAAAATTTAATTAAAACAAAGAGAACGCAATCTCATGGACACACACTTTTACTGAAACCCTTTATGAACCACACACCAAAGAAAAATTACATATATCTCCTTTATAAATTCTTTTACTGTCTATATTTAATATCTGTTAATTTCTAAATTTTCTTCTGAAATTCTGAAGTTTATAAATACCTGAAATATGAAGTGAAATTGACCATTCTAGGGTTGTGGTTAACGAAGACTATTAATTCATACATATTACATTATGGCGTACGTTGATTTTAGACATGTTTCTTAAATATGGTTTTTTGGAGTTCTTATGATATCCATTTAGTTACGTCTTAAAATTGTTTAGAAAGTCATTACGTCTCCATCCGTCCTTTTTATTTGTCTTTACATGTTATCTCTCTTTTTATCCTTTGTTTTTTATTTTAAACCGTCTGGATTGTACGACTTCGACTTTGAGGTCATGAAACCGGTGGAGTACGCTTCTCAACTGAGTAACCTTTTCTGAGACTACGACCCTCCCTAACCCCCGTCCTCCTCTTCCCCTGGTGGCTCCTACTCTACCGACCTACCGTAGTGGCTGAGCTACCCACACTCAGACTCACTTGAGGCCCTCTACCACTACCTGTCCCTCCGGACCGCACGACGCTAAGTACCCCAGCGTTTCTCACCCTGTGCTGACTCGCTGACTTGACTTGACTTGTAGAATTATTAATGTAATTTACAGTTAAAGAAGTAAACATTGTCGACGTTTGATCTTTGTTCGTGCAAAGGGAGTTATCCGTTCACCAATTTGGTCGAGACCAGTACTTCGTAGATGTAAAAGAAGGAGAAAGGAAATACGGTCCCTTTCCAAATGAGGTATAGTGCCTTATGATGAGTCGCTGTTTTCCTCGTGCTTTGTATGTGTTTCGAACCACCCAGAGTCACCGTAATAAGACTCAAATTTTTTTTTCCCGGATCAAGGTGTCCAGTGTATGAGATACTAAGGTAAATATGTTTTAAGAGATTTACTGTTTACCATCTCTACCTTTTGTCTGGTCACCAACGGTCCCCAATTCCTACTACAGCCCATGACCTGCCACCCGTAGCAGTACTTCCCGTCGTATTCTCTGCAGAAACACGTCTAAGACCACTGGTGGCGGCAGTTGTGGGTGTTAATGAGTATACTCTTTTACTGTTTCTTGATACACTTGTATGACATGATTACGGTCGAAGGACTACAACCTTGACATGGTCTCAAAGTGTCTAAATTGGTAACCCCCCCTAAATTCACTTCCGACGTATCCCAGAGAGACATAATGAAAACGTTGAAGGACACTCAGATGTCGAGAAAATTTTATTTTTGTAAAATTTCTGGTACATGTGGGACGATATAAATTTTGTCTATCGGTTGTCTCTGGATGACAAGTCGTGGACCTCGAGACGAGGTGCGATGCAAGGTCAGACCTACCCTCCCCGAAACCCCCTCCTACCTAAGTCCACATACCTACCGACCCGGGGAAGTGACAAGTGGACTTCGATGGTGTTGTACCAAATAGTCGATATCACTTCAGCGAGTCAGTACAGGCTGAGAAACACTGAGGCACCTGACATCGGGTGGTCCGAGGAGACAGGTACCCTAAGAGGTCCGTTCTTATGACCTCTGCCAACGGTAAAGGAAGAGGTCCCCTAGAAGGACTGGTTCCCTAACTTGGACCCAGAGGACGTAACGTCCGTCTACGAAATGGGAGACTCGGTGGTCCCTTCGGGGGTTTATAATAACCATAATTTTTTGTTTGTTTTTTAGAATGACGGATATACTTCACTATTTGTCTAGAAAGACATAGACGGTTCACGATTGAATACTCATTGATACCGTTCGAATTTCAAGGAGTTGGTAGGGTTTCTCAATTGGTAGGGTTTCTCAATTCCGTAAAATCCCCTTTTTCGTGGAATTGAAGTCTAGTGACCTGATTACACTTTAATAGGTACAACCAGAATAGGAACCTATAAGGACTCTTTCTACAATTTTATTATTTTTCTGTTACTTACCGAAGAACTAGACACGAGGTCTAAAAGACCACGACCAATCCATGTTCGTCGTTTACCCCGCCCCCCTGGTACTCAGGGGTTCACAAGGGAAGTGTTAAGACCTGAAATTATATGGACAGGTGATGGGGTACACTCGTCGACTGGGCCACTTCGACCAACCTCTTTCCCCGACCCGAGCCACGTCTCTCTTGAAGTCAAGCTGGAGACGGAGATTTATCCAGACTCCAGTACCTATTCCTGTCCCGAAGGGTCCACCGTCCTCACCGTTTCTCGGCCGGACGGCGACGTCCTCTGTGTGTCCTGGACCCAAACTAGGAACTCAGCCCTTCTAGGGGTCCTCCTCCCGTACCGTTGGGTGAGGTCATAAGAACGGACCTCTTGGGGTATCTGTCTCCTCGGACCGCCCGACACCCGGTATCCCAGCGTTTCTCAGCCTGTGCTGACTTCGTAGAATCGTGCGTACGTGCGCGCCTATTCTCATGTCGATCCTCCTTTACACAGTTATTTCTGTTTCTCGTTACGTTTACCCCGGGTTTGTTCCAACCTCGTCCTGGGTCCGTCTCGAGTGGCGACCCGTGGCCTGAGGTGACGGGTGACGGATTACTCGGTTGGCGCACTCTTCGAGGTGCCACGGTCCCGCAACCGACGAGGGGGCACCACAAATCGAGGGGAGACCAAGATCACCAAGACGAGATTGGGGTCCCAGACTCGACACGTCGGCGATGATGACGGGAGGATCCCGACACGAAGCGGTTGTGCGGGCGCCTCGTGCAAAGAGGTGAGTCACTACCCCGACTGCAAGAGAAATAGTTTCATTGGCACGTGTAGTGTCTGAGTCGGAGGGTCGACCAGTAGTCGCTGTCGGAGGCCTCTCGTCCCTGACCTCTCCGTCCTTACCCCTCTACCTCACGAACTTTAAATCGGAGGTACGCCGATTGTCACTGCGGGACTAATAGTGCCTTCTAGGAGAAGAATACCCCTAAATGTCGAAGAATCCAAACCAAAAGATTCAAGAAAAGGGAAGTAATACAAAGTTTCTATAAGATGCTTCCTTTGAGTAAGTAATTTCCTTTAGATATGTCCTGTGATGAATGAGTTGACGTCTTGAAGCACGGTTTTTTACTTAAAGTAGGATTGGTAATGTACATTCACTCGATATTTTAACTCTTTTGGAAAGTCTTGTATGCTTATGTCATTCCGGGGCTTATGTTCGGGGTGGAATGTTGGTTGTTAAAGGAGGGTGGGTCCCTGTGAAAACAGACTTACTACACCGTTCACTTATAAAGTCTGGAGCCCCTGGTACCGGCACCTTCCTACGGAGATCGAGTAAGTTTCTACACACATCACACGTTGTCTCTAAACTCTTTCTCATTCTCGGCCTATCCGTAGACCCGGAACATAAAGAGACTCGAAACATTTGAGACTCGAGTTATCCTCGACTCTAGTGGTCTTTCCTTACCTTGACCCGGTCTAGTACAATCGTAGGGTTTCTTTACAGACATGTCTTTCTTCAGGTTTACAATCCCGACATAAAAAGTCACTTAGTTATATCTTTTAATATAAAAGGTCACGAAAAACAAGTAAAAAAATATTTGTTCCCTTAATTGAAGAAAGAATAGGCACTGGGATAAATAGTCACGCTTTCCTTTCATACAAGGTCCTTTTTTCTACAGGAAGTGTGGTAGACAAAGAATAATAGACAGTGACCCTTTACAACGTCGGATCGTGTCGACGAACCCAAAAGAATCAAAGTCCTGTTAATCTCTTCGATCTAGTGAAACCCATGGACTATAGTGTAGATACAAAAACAGAAAATTTGTTTTCCCCATTAAGTATTTCCTAGTGATATGGGGTATAAAACAAAACTTTGATAAAGGTCGGGAAACACCTTCCTACGTCTATGGAAATTTATATTTCTACACACAAAGAAGTGTACAGTTAAAGGATAATCGAAGGGAAAGGGACATTGAAGTCGATAAGAGTGTAGCCGGGTGTCGGACGAACACAAATTGTAGTACCTCGAAAGACCGGTAGTCTGTGTACAGGTCCCCCAGGTCAACCGAAATACAACCTTTGAGGACATACGACCGTCTCGGAACCGGGGACGTCTACAGACTAATACGGTGGTACGACGGAAGTCTTACCAGATGAGAACATGTTACCCCTCTGTATCTACCTAATACCTAGGGTCCGATGGGATCCAAAACGTCCAACCGGTTTTTCAAGTAAACCCAAAAAACGTGGTAGAATTCCTTTTTGAACTTACTTACAAAACCGGTTATGTTATAGAAGGTAAACCCTAGGTCCAGACATCTGGGAGGAACCTTAAGTCTATACCTCCGTCGGTAACAGTGACTTTAAGGTCCGTTTTAAGACCATGGGTTTTCTAGACCAAAGGATATGTACCCTCTACCAGAGATCTGTCGTATATAGGTTTCGTATATAGGTTCGGTCAAAACTTCTCGACCCCTAACTTCTATATTTTTGGATATCCTATCGGTTCGTAGGACCTGGTCCACCTTTGGGTGTCCTACCTGGTACGTGGAGGAAGTCTCTCCTCTTCGAGTGTGAGTGATTTCGTAGGTGTCGTGTCGGTCCGTAAAAGTTTCTGAGTCACACCTCTGAGTCACACCTCTGACCCGTAATAGGAACCATTAGGTCTATTTTTTACCGGTTCAGGTAAGGTCGGTATTCCGTTACCGATCGGTATCGAAAGATTCCGACCCCCGGTGGTGACGGAAGGGTAGACTTTGAGTACTTTCGTGGGAAACCGACATCCTCTTCCCGACCCTTTCTGAGTCTTCTCAACTCTTGTGTCTACGGACATAAATTAGTTAACGAGACATGTGTGCGGGTTTTACGTGTCGTCAACTAAGATTTTGATTCGTTTCCTTAATGTTAAATAGCTTGTGAAGGATACTCGGGTTTAGTCCAACTAGGATTCGGGTACCGACCGGAATCGTCGTACCGGAGTGGTACACGGGGTAGACAAACCCACCAGGGTCTCGGATCCTGGGCGAGAGGTCGAAGGAGTAAAACAGTTTCAAGCAGAAGGTACTCGAATCCATACATAGAGAGGTCTCTTAGAGACGGAACTTAAAGTTTCGAATATAGGTTGCTGGACTTACTGTAGAGGTGGACCTATCGACTATCCGTAGAGTTTTAATTGTGTAGGCTTTGACTCGGGGACTATCGATGATGAAGGGGTTTCATCGAGAAGGACGCCAGAAGGGGTAAAGTAGAAGGTCAACGAGTTCGGGGTCACGAACCAGAATAGGAATTCGTGAAAGAGAGTATATGTATAATCGGTGGGTGTTAGCTGAACAGTTGTTCAGGGTGGTCTACATGGAAGTTAGTCCAGGTTTATACAGGTTTCAGACTCGTGAAGTGTGGGTGGGGTTAGGTTCGGTAGTGGTAGAGAGAGAAAAAATTTTAAATAAACAAAATTGGCCTCCAATTAATAAAATGTTATTACATCATCAAAACGGTATGTGACTGTACTTGGGCGGTGCCCACATGTGCACAAGGGGTAGGACTTGGGGGGAGGATGAAGGGAGGGGTAGGGTAGGGAGTCCCAGGAGGGTCACGTGGTCGGGACTCGTGGGACAGAGTACGTAGCTTGGACCTGACCGTTAGACAAAGTGTATACTATTATATGTACAAAGTTACGATACGAGAGTTTAGTAGGGTGGGAGAGGGAGAGGGTTCTCAGGTTTTCTGAAGATATATAGACACAGAGAAAACGACAGAGTGTATATCCCAATAACAATGGTAGAAAGATTTAAGGTATATATACGGAATTATATGACATAACCACAAAAAGAAAGACCGAATGAAGTGAGACATATAATATCAAAGTAGGTGGAGTAATCTTGACTAAGTTTACATAAGAAAAACTACCGACTCATTATGAGGTAACACATATATATGGTGTCGAAAGAATAGGTAAGTAGACGACTACCTGTAGATCCAACGAAGGTACAGGACCGATAATATTTGTCACGACACTACTTGTAACCCCATGTGCACAGAGAAAGTTAAAACCAAAGGAGCCACACATACGGGTCGTCACCCTAACGACCCAGTATTCCGTCAAGATAAAGGTCAAAAAATTCCTTAGAGGTGTGACAAGAGGTGTCACCGACATGATCAAACGTAAGAGTGGTTGTCACATTCTCCCAAGGGAAAAGAGGTGTGGGAGAGGTCGTAAATAACGAATATCTGAAAACCTAGCGTCGGTAAGACTGGTCACACTTTACAATGGAGTAACACCAAAACTAAACGTAAAGAGACTATTACTGACTACAACTCGTAGAAAAGTACACAAACAATCGGTAGACATACAGAAGAAACCTCTTTACAGACAATCAAAGAAACCGGGTAAAAAACTAACCCAGTAAATAAAAAGACCTTAACTCGACGCCTCAACGAACATGTAAAAACTCTAATTAAGAAACAGTCAACGAAGTAAACGATAATAAAAGAGGGTAAGACTTCCGCCAGAAAAGTGGAACGAATATCAAAGGAAGTAACACGTTTTCGAAAATTCAAATTAATCCAGGGTAAACAAATGAAAACGAAAATAAAGGCAATGAGACCCTCCACCAGAATCTCCTAGGACGACACTAAATACAGTCTTTCCCAAACGGATACAAAAGGAGATCCTCAAAATACCAAAGACCAGAATGTGAATCTAGAAATTAGGTAAAACTCAAATAAAAACACATACCGTAGTGGTAGAGAATAGACGTAATGATGTTCTCAAAGGATTGGTTAGAAAGTCGAAGACGGAAACTGGATGACACAAGACAAGAGTTGTCTCGTCTGTTTTGCTCAGAAACTTTTATATTCAATCCGGTGTTCTAGGGAGGTTAGGAAGGGTAAATGAGTCTCATTTTCGACTGTGGTAATCGCAGTCGGGGGTTCCGAATGTACTCGAGAGAGTGGAGAGGGTAGAGACAAGGGTGCCTGAGACGTGGGGTTGGTGACACCGGGGTCGGTTCGGGTGAAGTGGTGGGAACTCCAGGAGCGAGACGGGAAGGAAACCGGATGTTACAAAAGAAGTCAATAGACTTATTGAACAGAGGGGTGAAGTAAGTTCAGACTTAAGTTTATTATTGAAAGAACTTCTCCCGAAAGGGATAGGAGGATTCTAAAGTTGGGAGGATACGAAAGTTTTGGTTGATCAAAAATATGTATAGTGAGAGATTATACGAAGTGTAACGTGAGTAAAACGAAAGAAAGAGTATTCTTACATTTGTGTTATTTACCCCTCCAAAACTCATAAAGGGTACAAGAGACAGTTCGTTGTCCGTGGTCTGCATCGTTCGGTACCTATGTATTAACACTTACTGAGCCACCGGGGGTAAGGTGTCAGTAATATTTATAAGACTTGTGTCGAGGGGAGCCGGGCTTCGAATGTATTAGGGTCTCTTTTGGTCGTCGGTGGCAGGAAAAGGATAAGGGGAAGGATTGACTTTATCTTCGTCGATGGTCAGGTCGTGACCGAAGGTCTCTTACACCATGAACATTTCGTCCCGGACCCCTTCCCCGACATTCGTAAATTTCTACGAGGTAGAGTATCACAGACTAAGCGTATAGTGGTATGTAAATACATAAATGGAAGACTCTGAAGTCTCAGAACCTATCTTTCCTGTCTCGACCCTGACGAGCGTGGGGTTGTACGTCGGGACTGCGGCTCCAGCCCGGGTCCAACTGTGAAGATACCCGTTGGACGGGTGTGGATGACATCCGCCTCCCGTCGAAGGACCCGTTGGACGGGTGTGGGTGGTGTCCGCCTCCCGTCGAAGGACGGCGACACCAAACTTGTTCGGTGTCTCGTGGGCCCTGGAGTTCAGAGACCTTCAAAGTGACCGTCTCCCTTGGTGTCCTCCTACGTCCAACGTGCCCCTTCCCTTCCACTTTTTAATTCATCGTCCGTCTGGACGGAAATCCTCCTAGTCCTTTTATTTCTTTTAGTCTCGTTCCGGTCGTGGAACGGGTCTCGCGGACTCGCGTGCCGACCGGAGGAGGGACATAGACAATGGAATCTGACTCGCACAGGAGGCACTTCGGAAAAGGAAAGTTCGACCCAACCTCTCTCGTCTTCGATCTCTCTTTCCCTTTCCCAATAAGGTCGTCGTCTCAGCCCTGGGAAGGTGGTGGTCCTTTTGTAAGAGCCTTCGTCCGATCTCTGGTCCCAGTAAGAACGGGAGGGTCACTCGGGGTAGAGAGGGGTCGAGACCCACATGGAGACTCCGTGGAGTGACCGTGGGAGACGGTAATCTACGAGACCGGGTTTATTGTCGTTACTATTACTATTTTGTTATCGACGTTAGTTTTAATAGAACAAAATCTCTGGAGAAGACCCGACCCGTGTCCGTAAAGGTAACGGTTAAAGTCGGTGGTGACGTCATGAGGTCCCTGTCTACGGTAGAACGGAATTACGAGGAACTTGTTCCCACCCCGTACCAACCATGGCAGGTGACGGACTCGATGCCTACATCTTCTGAAGATCGAGTTGACACGTTTCGAAGCACGTCCTGTGTCTTAGTATTCCCTTGGACTTGCACTCCAAGTCGCGACGGACAGATGAAGAAGTGAAACCAAACTTTACCTTGAACTTCCACAAAATCCTCCACTATATTGCCGTCAGGAACCTTCTCGGAGTTTCCCTCTTAGTATCAGTCACCTCTACACGGGTCTCGACCGAGTCTACCGAAGAGACGTTCTCAACAAAAGAGGTGAGACCGGGACAGGAACCCTGGGTCGTCGACCAGGACCACGGTCACTATCCGGTCCCGGTCGTCCTTCTATTCCGATCTTAGAGACTCGTGTTTTACCGGACCTTGTGCGTCCGGTCCCTACAGTTTAGAGTGGAGTCTTGAAAATCGGGGTTCACCTCGACTTATACTGGTGAGGAGATAATTGGGTCGAAGATGCAGTAGACAAGTACCGATCCTTAGACGGAAAACTGGGGAAGATCTAAGAAACGTGTAAGTGTATTGAGATTGAAATTATTATATAAATATTTTAAATTCTAGATCGAATTTAAAGAATCTAACTAATTAGAGAAACCTCTTGCAAGTCAATTTGGTTCTGTCATTCGAAGAGAGAAATTCCTTTTTTTCGATAAGGCACGTCTTCACCCTTTAGTCAACAATCCTTAAGAAAGGTTACTTTATACTTCAGTCTCGTTGATTTTAACCGTTGACCCTAGTTTTTCTTTCTAATTCGGTTTTTTTTAATGAACCTTTTTAATTTTTTATTCCGGTCTTTTAAGACCTTCTACGTAATTTATACGACACAGACGTGTGAAAAAAGGGGAAGGAAGTCAAAAATGACCGGGTTTAATGAAGTCAAGTACTTTACCTCGGACAAAAGGTCCTAGTTCTCTTCCTCGAAAATACCAAAAGAGAAATGAGACAAGGTATTGAGTTCTCAAGACGTCCATTCAAGAAAGAGCTCAGATTGGATTTAGGACGAGTGACACCCACCTCTTGTTAGAGGACTCTTGTTTCGATAAGAAGACGACAACCAAGTACTAGTCAAAGGAATCGTTTCCTAAAAATTTGAGAATGGAAAACTTCTGGAATGAGGCTAGTGACAACACCTTCTGTTCTTTGAACCTTATAGGCAAAACCTTTTTCTAGAGGTCCCGCTACAGGACATTTCTCTTTGGGGAAAATGACGAGACTTCAAAGGATCCTGCCTACCTCTGGAGGGAGGGGGTGGGGGACGAGGGGACGAGGTGTCGGCTGTCTTGTCTCCGCACCACACCCGGTAGACCCTGAGATACAGTCCACACCTTCCTAAAGTCAGATTTTACCTGGGTCTCTGAGCTTTCCCGTTTAGAGTCCGTACACAGGAGACCTTTTGTCTTGAAGTCTTGACCTCTCTGACTAAAGGGCATCTACGAATTAACTGCCTTTTACCTCTGAATGGAGGCTTCATTGCTTGTAGGTGGTTCTTAGAGAGGGGGGGTGTTTGGTTGCTTGAATAACGAACCTGAGACTCATTTGTGTGGGTGGAACATGAGAAACGGTCATCTGTCTATGTCGGTTAGAGTTTGGGAGTTTGGTAATCGGACATCGAGTGTTTTCGCACGGAAAGGAGTCACCAATAAGGGGACAATAAAAACTTAGTTGAGTTAAAGGCCATTTAAGTTCTAACGGAGTCAATGGAGAAATAAATCCAACTGTTTCCGTTGGGAAGGATCAATCAGGAAGGTTGGAGGATGTCCCCTATTCTTCTGAAACCATTGTCACTACTTAACCTCAGAAGTGTCTCATTCATCCGCCCGTCCTCTAGAGTCTCAAGGAAACTGACTTCTTCCTTTGTTCTCGGGTTGAGTGTCCTTTTCGCTCCTTCCCTGTTTCTCTCCTTTCACGGGTGACTGTAGAAGTCTGTGAAGATGAGGACTCAGTTCCCAAAGTGAAGGCCTTGGCTTCCTAGTAGAATGGTCTTTGTGATCCCCTCGTCCGACTCACCTACGTTCGGAATTAGGCCCGTCGTAGGATGCGACTGGACGTCTGAACTCCGTGTCCCCAAAGCGGTGTAGGTGAAACGACTCGGTAAAACTGCACCGGTGTGACTGTATCGCTACAGTGAGGTTCCCATAAAACGATTGTGGATTGACTTGGACGGACGGAGGGAAAAAGGAAAGAATCTGAACCTCATCACTCGGGTGTATATCCTACTTCGAGTCCCTACTCCACCCCAGTCCCTCTCTTATGAGTCACGACCTCCTTCCCGGACCCTCTTCACTCCAGGCCCGTACCTCCCCCTCTCTCCCTCCCACTCCCAGTCTGAGTCTCTACCGTACGACGTAGGTTGTCGTCAGTCCGGGACGGGAAAGGACCGACCTTCGTTCAAGAGTTGTAGGTCCAGTAATCTGAAGACTCGTCTCGCTTTCATAGACATTACTATTACGCCGTGGGAAGAGGAGACGTCTACGTGTATTCTCGGAGTCTAAAAAAGGGATGTATGTCTTCATATTTATTACACGTTTATCTACTACTCGTATCTTAGATACCTCGGGTACTGAACGGGGTCGTTGGAGCTCACGGGTCCGAGACTGAAGGAGGACCCTCTTAGATCCCGACCCGTTTACCCCCGGAACGTGTACTTCGAGAGGGTGGGGGTAGACCTGTACGAGTGTGCGGGAGGGTGAGACCAAAGGTGGTGACAGTACGATTGGTTGGTAGACCTTTGTTAGCGAAACATGACCCCTCTTTCTGTGAGTGAATAACTATGGATCAACGATGATACATATTGTACATTTATCTGTATGTTAATGATTTTTTTGATTAAAAACTCATGAACGATATACGAGTTTTACACGATTCACGATATAATATATTGTCACCTTTTCTGTTCTCCACCACCGGACAAGCGACCTCTCTTTACCTTCGGGTCTCCACGGGCTGACACGTCTCGGTACGAGTCCTGGCCCGGGTGCGACCGGGACCAGTCTTGGTAGTCGAGTCCCGGAGGAGGTGGGTGGGGAAAGGCCGAGTGAGAGACTCTTCTCGTGACTCCCGACCGTTTTACTCTTGGTTGCGAAACACCCGTTTTCGTCGTCTCTTCCTTCCTCTCCCTTTCTCGGTCAGTCTCGGTCGTCGAACGGTCTAGGAACAGACACCCCCGTCGACTAGGAGGGATCTTACTCAGGGAGACTTTCCGAGGGAACTCGAAAGCGAAGTCTCTTATTATTATTATATTTATTGTTACTCCGGAGGTCGTCCTCCCAGCGTTCCGTTTCTTCAAATGTTTTCTTTCCATTGAATGAGACGAGGTCTTCCGGTTCGTAACAAAACAACCGGATACGTCTTATCTCTGGGTCGTCTCTCTTACCCCCTTCCCCGGACCCGGGGCGGGAAGGGTGTCCCACCAGGGGTAGAGAAGGAGACCCCCACAACCCTCCGGGAACCCGTGTCGACGTCGAAACGATAACCTCTCCGACCTGACAACTCCCGTTCTACACGAACTCCGGTCGCCCTTGGGGTCTCGACAAGGAGGGAAACGGTGACTCCACTACGAAGATTTGGTCTACCACACGGAGGTTCCATCCCGCACTCTTCATAAACCAACACTGAGTCACTGTTGTCTTGGGACGGAGACCTTCCTCAGGCGAGACAAATCGTCGGCCTACTCGGGAACTTATGTGGTCTGTTCCAAGACCCAGGACGAACCTCCCCTGTTAGTCCTCTAGAGACTTAGTGAACCGGGTCCTTTACTGCCTCGAACTTCCATCTACTTCTAAACTCCTCCCGTCTCCCATCTCCGTCACCGGACTCTCCACAGGGACACCAGACTTGTCCCCTCTGGCCGTGAGTTGAGAGTCAGCAGTCGAGGCGGTAGTCCGTCACCTCGACGGGACAGGACATAAGGACTCAGAGGTCCGTCGAGACCCCGTACAGTTCCCCTTTTATTTCGTTTCTCCGACCTAGGATTCACTGTACCATTCTCCCTCTTCCCAGGTCACCGGTTTACCGTCCCTGACCCCTCTCCCACTTCGTCTCCCGTCTTGAGACAAGGTCGGTCCCCTGGTCGGGTTGTGTTCGGTCCCCTTAAGTGTCCACAGGGTGTCCCGGGACCCGACCCGGACCCACTTCCCCAGTTCTTCCACACGGGGAGGGCAAGTCTACCCCGGAGCTACCGTGGGCTTGGCGGTAGTCCAGAATCCCAATCCCAATCCCTTCCCTACCAGGAAGGAGGTCCGGGGAGGGTCAGAGTGGACATCCCTTCCCTACCAGGAAGGAGACCGGGGAGGGTCAGAGTGGACGTCCCTTCCCTACCAGGAAGGAGGCCCGGGGAGGGTCAGAGTGGACGTCCCTTCCCTACCAGGAAGGAGACCGGGGAGGGTCCAGAGTGGACGTCCCTTCCCTACCAGGAAGGAGGCCCGGGGAGGGTCCAGAATGGACATCCCTTCCCTACCAGGAAGGAGACCGGGGAGGGTCACAGTGGACGTCCCTTCCCTACCAGGAAGGAGACCGGGGAGGGTCAGAGTGGACGTCCCTTCCCTACCAGGAAGGAGGCCCGGGGAGGGTCAGAGTGGACGTCCTCCTTTGCGCGGACGGCCTCGAGGGATTCTAGCGGCATCGACACCGCGACCGTGCTCATTACCAGTCTCCTGGACAGAAACGACGTGTACAACTTCTACTTACCCAGTGATTACGACCTTTCCTTCGTCATACACGTCACTCTCCCACGGGTCACCCCCGAACGAGTGGACGGACTTGGACGTAAAGACCTTGTGTAACCCCCTACCCGGTCGTGGGTGAATGGACTATTGGGGACAGACACAGTCGGGACGCGACTCCTCATTATACCCTGTAACCGAATTGGTCTCGCCCCCTGTGCTCCGGGTCCCTAGTGGCAGTCCTGCTTGTCACTGCGTCCCCCGTCTCGCATTCACACTCTTCAGAAAGACCCATAACCCCAGTCTTTACCGAACCACTACGTCACCCCCTTTTCACTTTCTCTACACATCAATCCATACCTGTCTAAAGTTCAAGGGCTTCGTACTGCGTCTTTCTACTTCTCGGAGGTGACTTGTCAGGGACAAGTTGTACCAAAGCCTGTTGTACCGGTATCCCATTGAAAATTACACTACAAGAATTGATCCCTTTAGTGTCCTGTGATTTACGATTAGTACTAGAACTAACTGACCCGGAAACCATTATCGTCACCTAAAGTCTAATTTTGTATGAAACTAAACAGGGTGTAAACATGCCCTGTTTAGGTTAATGGTCAAATATGGACCTTAAACGTGGGTTTAGTGGACGATCTAGTGTTTGAGAAATGGTCTGAGTCGGGAGTAGACTGACTCGACACATAGACACCTCAGATGGGGTCACGAACATATTCTGTCCGAAAGTTATTCATAAACAACTTACTTTAATTTGTCTCTCGACTACGGAATTTTGACGACTGATTTTCGTGGCTAGTATTTTTCGGTCAACCTACCAAACCTAAGGGTGGTTTACTTAGTTTGCGATGTAGAACACTCGGACCGGCGGTGACAATACCCAACTGAACAGAGGGGGTCTTCTACATCCAACTGCAGCATTAGGGGTCATGGAGTCTTACATTGAAATGAATCTTTATCCATTTATCGTCTCTATTACTTCACTCCAGTACTTCTATCTAGGGTTAGGTCAATCGACGACGACGACGACGATGCAACGAAGGCAGCATAGGCTGAGACACGCTGGGGTTTTTGTCGTCGGGTGGTCCGAGGGGGCAGGGACCCTGAGAGGTCCGTTCTTGCGACCTCACCCAACGGTACGGGAAGATCATAAGGGATTATTTTCCCTGTGAATCTGTGCCTCTGTCTGTGTGTGTCCCTCTTCTACCGGCACACTAACCCCTCTGCGCAGACGTTCGGAACCTGGTAGTCCCTACCGGTCCTTTGTGATCGTCGAACTTCTCCGCTCCTTCCTCGGAGGGGATTTCGATATCTTCCTCGGGGCAGGACGACAGTGGAACTAAAGTCTGAAGATCGAAGGTCTTAACTTCCTATTATTTAAAGAGAAAAAATTCTTCGGTGGGTCAAAAACTATGAAACATGTTGTCGGGTCTTTTGACCAATGTGTCTTTTGTGTNGGAACTAAAGTCTGAAGATCGAAGGTCTTAACTTCCTATTATTTAAAGAGAAAAAATTCTTCGGTGGGTCAAAAACTATGAAACATGTTGTCGGGTCTTTTGACCAATGTGTCTTTTGTGTCAATGGGATAAGTCGGTTCTTCCTTAGAGGGAGTTTCGTTTTATATTGGAAGATCTTTCCCAGAACGAAAGACTCCTTTCAATGTTTCATGGACTCAGGTTATTGACGACCTCCTAACCGTCACAAGAACTCAAAATAAACCCTACAAAAATACCATGTAGTCCCTCAGAGAAAGTTCCAGATTCCGAGTTGATATGAGTTTAACTACCGTCAGAAAATCTCTTCGTGAAGTCTCAACTGAATCGAAATAAAAATTGACCGAATAAGTACATAGAAGGAACCAGAGGTGACAGTTTTATTCTGAATTAGAGGTAACTAGAGTGTACTCGATCACCGGGTAGAGACTCTTGGTGTAGAGGTGTTCACGGTCGTAAAAGAAGTCCATCGTCTGTTCCCGAGTCTCTCCTTCGTGACGGACCGATTGTTGGGAAGAGACTTCGTACCACTGATGTTAACGGATACACTAGGATTACATCAATTTATAAGAGTGATGAGAGACTGAATGTAAGATCTTTTCGCGTAAAGGTCTGAACTCATGTGGGTCGGATTGTTGACCCAAAGATAATTTTCACGTCGATATCAGTTAACCTAGTACTAATGTACGTGGAGTATTTGTGTTAGATCGATTAGTTATTCTAGAATAGGTTGTGATTGGTCTCCACCTCTCACTTCGCTACCTAATACCCTCAGTAAAGTACCCGTGAGGTACGTATGTCTGCCTCATCTTTCGAAAGTAGTCGAGAGTCTTTCCGCTCAGACGTCTGGGTAACAGGTATAACTAGTCATAGTTATTTTGTACTCGTTATTTTACTCTACTCACCCGGTTCATAATTAATACACGGACGGAACTTTTTCGTATCTTCTAAGTGACGTAAGCCACTTGTAAACTATACCTATTTTCTACCTTCAATCGTCTCTCTTCTTCCGGTTCGTAAAATTTTGTTTGGATTTAGTTTCCTCCCACCCGACTGTAGATAGGAAGGTGTTAGGAATTTAAGAACGAAGAAGTGTATCCGACCTTTATTATACTGTAGACCCTCAATTTAAAGAACGAATAATCGTCCATTCTGACCAAGGAGATAGTTATCAGAGTTTATCACCAAGAGTTTCACACCAGGGTCTGGTCATCGTACTCGTAATCGACGTTTAAACCATTTTAGAGTCCGGGATCGGGTCTAGATGGTCGAATCTTCGACCCTACTACCACCCAGGGTCTTCGGATAAGATAGTTCAGGAGGTCCACTCAGTTACATTAAATCGAACTCTCGGTGACTCGATTCTCCAATAGAACAGTAGTGGACTCGGAACCTATTGATCTTTTCTTTAACCGTAGATTTAAAGAAGTGTTCACTACTTTTGTCTGTTGACTGTTATTGATCGTTTTCACGTTTGTGTTAGTTAAACCAAAACTTACCGTCATGAAGTATTTGTGATCTCTTAATAAGTTATTCCCGACTAACTTGGGTTCATGTGGTTGATAGTTATGTAAACCAGGATCTCTTCTTGGAGTCTTAAAGAACGGTTTCTAGAGGTCATAATCAGCCATATTTTTACTGAGGTTTAAAGATGGGTTTAGAGTGAGTAGGAAGTTCTGGGTTTGGAATCGAGGGAAGAGGTTCATCGACAGGGAGGGGTATGGTCGGTGTATAGTAGAGGGGTTCACCCTTGGGGCTTCTCCGGAGCGTATTGTACATAAAACAGCGAACTACTATCACACGAGGTTTGAGAAAGGTTTTCTTGGACCTATACGACGACTAACGTAATGCCCGGAACGTCCGTATTTCTCCGTCACGGACTACAGAACGTATTCCTACTTGTTCGTTCTTCAACAACTGAGTTAATATGTATATATATGTAATAAAAAGTCGTCATAAATTGTGTTTTAACATTTAGTTGATATGAGGTTAATTTTTTTTTCAACAAATTATTCATGTGACTACCCTGACCTAACATAATAGGTTTGTTGGATCTCGTACTAGGGAGAACAGGACACCACGTAAAGTGTCGTCCTCCCGGGCTCCTCGACGACAGACCAATTGCCGAGGTCTAAAATCGAAGTCCCTTAGGATCAGTACCTACGGACACGGAATTCCAAGAAGGTAAAATAGAGTACCGAGTCAAAGTCCGGGTTTGGGCTCGGGTATCTTTCTTGTTCCACCCTCCGCATCCGCACCCCACCGACTCTTCCGTCGAACCCCAGTCCCGTCTTAGACGGTCCCAGCCTCCCCGTGAGTGAACCTGTTCGTCACCGCCCACGTCATCTGTAGCGGGTGCCCTCTCTCGCACTTCAAGAGCGTCTACATCTTCACGACGACCGGCTTCTCGTCCTCGGGAAGCGTCTGGTCCACCGGGACGTGCTGCTGCTCCCTCATGAAGACGCAGTGGACGTCCCTCTCCCACGGTCTCAGTCCGCACGAACTCCCTCTGCGTGGGTCGAAGAATTCCTCCCGTCCTCCCGCCACAGACCAGCGGGCGACGCGCGACCCTTCACTCCCATCGTGGGACTTTTACTGCCCGACGACGGGGGGTCGACGTGACGAGACGTGACAGATTCACCCTAAAGACGTGGGTTGTGGGACGAAGTAATAAAGTGGATGGGTTCCGGTGGCGTAGCGTGGCTCCGTACACCTACTCACAAATAGCGAGAAAACTTGTACAACTGTAAAAAGGAGTGTGAAATTCGAGGAGATATTGGTACGTTTTGTGAGGAGCCATTTGTTACTCCTTTCAAAAACTCCGGACTCGGTAGTGAGGCAATGTCTGCACTTCTTTGCACAGTTCTTTTGTCGACCTTCCACTGATCCTGTCCTGGACTTGGTCCAGACGAATCCTGGTGTTCACGTTCTGACCAGGACGACAGACGTCTCCGGTTCCGACGAGGTGCGACACACGTCTCCTCCGCGGTCGACACGGGTCTAGGGAGCGAAGACCGAGTTCGTGTAAGAGAGGCGTCGACTTCGACGACCGTCAAAGGGTCTTAGGGGAGTCGATTTCTCTCACGGACAGTACCCACTCCAGGGGCAGAGTCACCAGTAGACAGGGGTTGTGCCCGGTCGTGTCTCCGTCGCCCTGACCGGGAAACGGAGGTAAGTGAACTCGAGGGCACCCGAGTCGGCGCCGGACCGACTCTGGCGTCACTCCAGCGTGTAGGACGTGGGGTGGGTCGTTGGGCGTGGGGTTGGTTGTACGGCGCGCGTGTCGAGACCGAGGTACAACCGAAAGACCCCTCCGACTAGACCCTACTACAGAACCATATTTTGTCTCAGGGTGTAATTCATTCCTGATCAACCCAGGAATGTATCTTATTTAGAGACTTCCTTACTCACCCTCTTAAAGTAGTTAAAAGCCACTACCCTTGAGTTTCCTTGGTCTCAATCTGGTTCCGGTTTTAAAAGAGTCCTATTAAGACACGATTAAGGTCGATATGTTTTCTTCTTGACTGAATTTTTTTTTTTTTTGTTTTTTTTGGATGACATATTGGTAACCCGAAGGGACCACCGAGTCTACCATTTATTAGACGGACGTTACTTCCTCTGGGTACAAGCTAGGGACCCAGTCCTTCTACGGGACCTCTTTCCTTACCGATGGAACAAGTCATAAGAACTGACTTCTTAGGGTACCTGTCTCCTCGGACCACCCGATGTCAGGTCCCCCAGCGTTTCACAACCTGTGCTGACTCACTGATTGTGAAAGTGAAAGTGTATTTGTAACATTCGGAAAATGTGTATTAGGAATTTTGACCCTTTCTTTTTAAAATGATCAGATTAAATCTCTACTTTTTCTTTCTCCTACGTCTCTATTCTTAGAGTGGTTTCTACCCATTTACCTTCTCGGACCCCAACTTCGATTCGAGGGACGAGTGGCAACCCTCGTTGCTACCCCGTCGTCCCCATTTTGGACCTTTCGACGGTACGTATGGGCAAGAGTGTGGGATGAAGTGTACCCTAAATCGGTTTCACTCCCTGTTTGCGCTATTTGTCTTGGGATGGGAGCACCCTGAATTTTAGGTCACCTCCTTCTGTGCAGGTGGTTATGTAATAGTTTTTGACACTATACGTAACTTTCTTCTTTTTTTTTTATGTCCAACTATTACTATATTCCGTCTCTCTTTGAACCTCCCCTGTACTAGAGTCTGTTTGAGACTCTGGACTTCCTACCTTTACTCATCAGTACCGTTCCGACCCTCTTCTTTAAAGTACCTTATCCTTATAGGTAGAGTCTCGTATCCCCGTCCTTCCCGTCTAGACCCCTCGTCTTCTCTCCAGTCACACCGACCACTTCGACCTTTCGTCCGTATGAGTCCAGGACTCCGGAATCCACAGAAGTAAAAGGAACCGTCCGGGGGTACATGGGCATTCTTATTTTAGACAGACGTGAAGACATTTAGACAGTAGACAGTTGAGTTACAACGTCGGATTTATCTCTGAGATTCCTCCATCTCCTTTTCAAAGCAGAGAGGACGTCATATTAGAAGGCTTCTCTAAGACACGGATGTATCAAACAAAATATGTATAATAGAAAAAAAAAAGGTGTGTTTATCGTATAAGTATGTCGATGACCAGACGTAGATCAACAGAAGGAATTATCCGGTAGATCCTCGGGAAAGGTTTAGTGAAGAATGTCTCAACAGAGTGAAAATAATTTTATATGTCTACCAATCAAACGAGCCTACACCACGTTGGGAGATAACCAAACAAAAGTTTACAAAGTTGTAATGTTCGCCGCGACGTCACTGTTAGGAACACGTATCCGGTGAAACTTGTGTATGCCTTTAGACATCATCTAGAAGATTTAAGGATCTTCATCTTGACCTCCAGGTCCTACACCCGTAAAGTATGAGACTAGATCGCGGTCTGACGGGAGGACGTTCCGCTGCGATTAAGTGTGAGGGTGGTCGTAATAACCTCCCACAAGTACGAAGGATCCGGTTCGACAACTTCGAAGAAGAGAATGCGGAAACATGCCTCCTCTGAAGTAGGAGTTCAAGCGTCTCAGCGTACACCTCGGACTCTTGTGTCCGGACACACGGGGGGACCGGAGAGGACAGAGAGACTCCGGGGTGGGAACGGGTCTGAGACACCACGGTTGTCTTCTCCGACTTCGTACAAGAGTACTAGAGGACCACAAAAGGAAACCCCTCTTAAGTCATTATTGGTCTTATTTGGTTTGGTGTTCTTCTTACAGACCACTCTCGACCCAGTTATCGAATTTTTACCTAAGACGATCTTTTCTTATTGTAAGATTTTTGACCTTTTACTCGGGGTCACTTTATAAGGGACGAGAAGGTAAATTTAATTGGGATTCTTTCGAGGTAGTGGTTCAAGTGAGCACTACTTCTTTAGGGAGGAAGGTGCTAAGATAGTTAGTGAAATTTTTCTCACCTTGAAGTCGAGGTATTCATCTTGTAAAAATTCTAACCAATTCACTGTATAAAAGTGAGGATTACCCACCTAATCATTCGTGTGTCGGTGTGGACCGGGTCCATACTATTCCTTATCCAACAGACCTTCAGGTTTTGGTGGTCTCAATTTCAATCTCCCTGTTGTTGTTACACGACCCTGTAAGACACCTTCGGGTACGGTCGTGTAAGAGGATCTTCGTCCGGAGTCAACTTACAGACGTTTTGGCCTTCGAGTCGACCTCCGAGAGAGTTCTAAAGAAGGTCGTGATAATCAGACGTTGAATTACGTTGTGAAATTAAAATGTCCATCTTTTACATTCTGAGTCGTGATAGTGCACTCCGTAGGCCACTGTCTCGACCGCACATGCAAGGGAGTAAGAACGACGACAAATCAGGAGTCAGCACGGACTGAGAAACTCTGGGATGCCTGACATCGGACGGTCCGAGGAGACAGGTACCTAAAGGGTTCGTTCACATGACCTCACCCGACGGTAAGTGAAGAGGTCCCCTAGAAGAGCTGAGTCCCTAGTTTGGTCGCAGAGGACGTGACGTCCGCCTGAGGAATGGTGACTCGGTGGACCCTTCGGGTGCAAGACAGTATGAACAGACGTTTTAGACGACGTTTCTTTCGAAGTCGAGGTAAGTGTCCGTAGTTCGAAGACAAAGGTGCGTAGACGAGTGGATCTGGAACAATTGTTATTTAAGACGCTGTGACCACAGACCTTATTCATAGGGGAAAAAAAATAAAAAAGAAAAAAATTTTCGTGTCTAACGACTCCTTTTCAATTCGTAGGTTTCCCTTTCTCCGATAAGTTGAGGTAAATGTGACTGATGGATACTTGAGTCCTACGGAAAATCTTCCTCGTAAGACAGTGTGAGTATCAGTTTCTTTACACATAATTTTGTTATTCCTCTGTGATAAAAAATATACAGTTGAACCGTTTAGACCCTTCTTTATATTGTGTTCCTAGACAACTACCGTCGAGTAGAAAAGTCTACCTCTGTTCCTCGACCCTACTGGGGACAGACGGACGTAAACGGTGAAGGTGTTCGCTTGGAAGCCGGAAAGAGACGGCCGAGACTCCTCTGGTTCGCCTTTTCCTACCTTTGACTTTTCCTAATGTTCAAGACTTCTGACAAGTTTCGCGTCACGTACCGCCATTGACGTAAAGGACTCCTAGGTGTGTAGTCACCAATTTCAACCCTGTACAAAGATCGATCCCCTCGAGACATATAGCATTTTGGGTCTGGGTACTTAGAGTCGTAAATGAACTTTTCGAATCTATCCTCTCAGAGGGCCCGTCGAACAATTTCAAGTATAAGGGTCCCATGTAGGGTTAACAAGACTAAGTCGTCCATGTCTCACCTGGGACCTTAGACGTAAACTTATCCGTCCGGTCTACTAAGGACTTCTGGTACGAATCTTTGACTCGGTCCCTGTGGTCGGTCCGACGCTTTCGACTCCAGGACAGAATACGTTTGGATACCGATGGCGAGTGAATAAACGAGTATGAAAGTAAATTATCTCTGCATAATCGACAAAATCGGACACGGGGGTGCGTTCGTGTTCGCCTCTGCTCGTGTAAAAACACCACGAACACCAAACTGTCCTTTCTCTCCCCCTATAGTTGACAGGAGTCTCTCGTACTACAACCTCCCTTCGTGTGTATGGAACCCCGTGTCTCCTCTCGGGGACCGGGTCTGTCTCGGGGCTCTCCCTCACCTCCCCTGTAGTCTCGTCACCCAGAGCTCCACCCCCGGGGTTCCGACACCGATACTCAAGTCTTCTAATTTTTGTCTCCTCTTTTAAAGGTTCCGTGTTTCAGAACTCTGTCACCCGGTACAAATCTCTTACATTTGTTAAGACATATTAACGTCATTTTTCCGTCCACACACACGCACGTGTGAACGTGTGAGCACATTCCCACTCTCTTCGCTCAGGTCCCTTCGTGTCCCGGTCGAGTCTTCCCATATTCCACACGGTTTCTCTCAGAGTCTTCCAAAAGTCATCCCTGGTGTGCACATCGAGACGTAAGATCCTTCGGTCAGTACCACTGAGTGGACTCCCCTTCTAAGATGCACTCTTCAAATTGTGTGAAGAAGTGAAAGATGTCTACTGAAGTCGATTTTTATGGGTATTTCTCGAACTACGACGAGAGACGACAAGTCGTGTTTTTCTAGAGGGAAATTCAACTAAAGCAAAGATTGTTTCAGTATGATTATAAAATGTAACTCATTTTATATATTTACTTTTTTTATTTACGAATCAAAAAGTACATTAATTAATCAATTAATGTACATTAATGTACCTAATTTATTAATTAAGGACATTAGTTAATTAAAAGTACTTTAATTAATTAAAGGACATTAAAAGTTCGTTGTCATTTTTGTTGAGGGTACCCTCAAGGCTGAGACCTTACCCAGACCTTCGTGTAAAAAATTCACCTCTGTGAAAACGTTCGTCGAGACACCTCCTCCACGTTCCCTGTGTCGTCGGGTGCCAATTGTACGTAATTTATTTGGCGAGGATCACAGTTTACCTCGACAAACGTCTCTTTACACAAACACCAAGACCCTTAGTAATTAGTTACCGTGTTTTCACCGTGTCTTATTAATGACAGGGTCCATAGCGACCTCCGCTAGTCTCGCGGTCACCAGAGTGTACCTTTACTTAATTCGACGACGGTAAGACTCGAGGCCAGACGACCGAAGGGGGTCTCCGGAGACGACCCTGTTCGGTAGGTCTTAACACACTCTACACGGGACGTCAGAGGACCCGACCCAGAACGTTTCCGGGATTTTCGTTCACGAAGACGCTACCGTCCCCTCTTCCCCACCCTGAGAGACACTCCGACGGACGGGTGAAAGACACTACCGGTGACTTCCGTCTACGAAACCGAAAAGACTCACACCCGCGTATGGAGAGTGTATGTGGGACGGACCCACACGGAAGTGAATCTTTTGTGTGCTCCGGGTGTTCCAGAATACCTCTGTAGACTCAATCCTCTTAAGAGTTGTTACGTCTGTAATAGAGTTGTTACGACTTAGTCTTAGTGTTATGAACTATATTTTACAGAGTTGTGTTCGTCTTTATAATCAGACTCCTTTACGTCTTTTATTGGTAGATATATGTATATGTGTGTGTGTGTGGGGACGACACCCGTGTGAAGGACATAGAAGCGAACTTATGAAAGTGCCAAGATCACACACACACACACACACACACACACACACACACACACGCACGCGCACACGCACGTACGTGAGTCAGTACAGGTTGAGAAACGGTAGGGTACCCGACACATCGGATGATCCGAGGAGACAGGTACCGTAAAAGGTCCGTTCTTGTGACCTCACCCAACGGTAAAGGAAGAGGTCCCCAGAAGGGTTGTGTCTCTAGTTCCGACGCAGAGAGCTTAGAGGACGTGACCGCCCGCCTAAGAAGTGGTAAACGTGGCGCCAAGATCTCAGTCACATTGTTCAGAGGGAACGAGCCGACCCGTTCACGTCTCGACCCTGTCTGACTCTCTTAGGTCCAGACTCGCCTAGAGAAAGGACGACTCTACTACGTCCTACCTTGCCGCCCAGTCTCGTCTTGGGTACTCTTGGGACTGGACGACCTTCCTCCGGACAGACGTCAAGATGCGACAGGTGTCTCCTCGGGAAGAAGCAAACGTGACTGTCCGGGAAGGGGCGAAGGAGTTCCAGTAACGAACCACAAGTCTCAAGTATAGGGTAGAGGGGGAAAGAGAACCTGACTTTCTTGTCTAGGATTCTATGAGATTTCCTTCTCGGTGCCAGTGTCATTATTGTCGTCCATGTTCGGTGGCTCTCGAGGACCACGGACCGTGTCTCAGATCCCACCCCTGTGTGCTACATTCACCGCCTCCGTCTCGGCCCCGGTCTGATCTCGGGGACGGGTGAGACGGAGGTCCCTCGGACAGGGGTACCCCGGAAGCGGACAGAGGATCTCGAAGAGGTCCCTCGCCGACATAGACCCCCAAACCAGGTGACTGGGACGTCCTTAAGTCGACTTAGTCTTTTCTTAGAGAAGGTGTTGATTGGTATTTCGGTCTCCGTTACTCGTGTTGGGTTGTTTTACCTAGTTTTGTTGAACACGTTTCTTGTTTACAGAACTATTACAAGTCTTGGTAGAACGAACGTCGACGAGTCGGGGAGTGCGAGGAAACCGAGGGTGTGTGAGGACAGACGTGTCGGATCTCAGTGCTCGGTGTACTTCGTAGGACCGTCGAAGGACGACATGCTGTGTCTCTGGGTCTTACTGACTTCAAATTCATGTCCGTCCCCTCCTCTCCTCTTGTCGTAGCACGATCAGGACCGGACGGAGAGTCTCCGACCCTTTCAATCGGTGGACCCCCGAAGTCCGAGACCGAGGGGGTGGCTCTAGGGTCTCACTTCACGACGTCACACTCTGTTAATCGTTTTTATGACTTTCGTTTATGAGCGACGTGTCCGGTCCGACCATAGTGTCGACATTCCGAGCCTCTTGGCGTGAGACTTTTCCTGTAAGTCCCTGTCGGAGATCACCTGATTGTTTCAAATAATAGGTTAACACATCAAAATATTAAAAGTCCCTTATCTCGTATTCCGACTGAACGTGCATCGGTAAAGTCTATTTGTAGTTTCGTGAATTCGTATTTTATGTCAAGGGTGGCGGGTTCGGTATTGTATCGAAACCGCTTTTGAGATTTCCCTCAGAATAGTACTTTGTTGTCAGGAACGAGAGTCTTTGTCCACCAGTCTTCCTTCGGGAGCTTGCGGAGTTCCGGCCCGCATATTGGGAAGTAATAGGCAAGGGTCGGAGTCCGTGAGCCACTTACGAGTATTGGGAAACAGTACGAGTAAGGTCGAAGGTTGGAAGCAGTACTCACCTCGTTTATGTAAAAGTCATAAACGAGTTTCGGAAGGTCGAGGAGGTGTTCGTGGCTGACACTGATATTTGAAGTCTGGAACGGGAGTCACGTCGGGTCGGTCCCGACGTCTATGGACCGGTCAGAACCGTTCGTGGACCCTCAGTGCGACAAGTGTCTTCGAGAAGAACCTTCCATCCTTGTACCTAATCCACTCTACGCCTTGGAGTCACCAAGGTTTACACCGTCCGTCATAAACCCCTGTTTCTACAGGGGGTTCTCGGAACAGGGACTAATAGGATAGTTTGTGATTGGGTCCACAATGAACTTCCCGACCTTTATTAATGAGTAAAGTCTACTTTAATTCTGACGTTTAGTCATCTGGAATTTTATAACTTTAATGGGACCTAATGGATCACCCAGGTTAAGGGTACTCTGGAATCGTCGACTTCTCCTTCCACCCTGTCAACCACCCTATCTAAGTCAGCTCCTCCCTCCGTCTCCCCTCTGCTTCCTCTCCCGTCTACTCCGTCTTTCCCCAACCTCTCTACACGTCCCACTCTTCCGGTGACGTCGACCGAAACTTCTACGTCCTTCCCCCGGTGTTCCCTCCCTACACCCGTTGGAGGTCGTCGAGTCTTATTGGGGACCGATTGTCGGTCGGTCCTTGTCCCTGGAGTCAGGATGTCTTAGCATCTTGACCTAAGACGGTTGTGGACTTGTTCGAGCCTTTGCGTAAGTAAGAGTCTCAGAGATCTCTCTGGGCGTCGGGACGGTCGTGGGGTCAAAGTCGGGTACACTCTGAGAATCCGTCTTTTGGTCGACTCGGTACGACACGAGTCTCGAAACTCTATTATTTACACACAACAAAATTCAGTGGTACAAAACCATTAAACAATACCGTCGTTATCTTTTAATTATATGGTTTACTTCTGTTTCATAACGGTAACGAGAGAAGGATAGTTGTGTTATATTTCTTAATGTACGGTTATACCTCTGTTGTATTAAGGGGTGAAGGAATGGGATAGTCCCTCCATCCCTCCCTACCGATCCCGAGTTATTAGACCCGTTATACGTAGGAAGTATAGTTCTAACGAGTGGAACCGTGATACCCGTAAACCCCGGCTTATTAATCAGAGCAGAGAGGACTCGTAACCTCCTACACTTCGTCGTAGGAGCCGGAGACGGGTGATCTCCGGTCATCGTTGGGAGGGGGTGGTTCAGTACTCTTGGTGTACACAGACGACTGTAACCGTTACCGGGGACCCTCATTTCGACGGGGTACGACTCTTAGTGCCGAAGTGTTCTAGGAAATTCTCGTATTTCGTTTCTTTCCAAAAATTTCATTCCTTCGTAACTAGAGGATCGACAAAAGTTAACTGATCCGTCAATGATTTGTAGGTAAATGGATATACTTGTATAATTGTCTACTACACAAGTTTGACAATAGTCGACAATCGTGAGTCGTCGACCTATAATACTTATGCATATGTGTGTATATTTGTATATATACAATGTATATATACAAAATTATAGGTAAAAAATTTGAATTATGTCATCTGATTGTGATGAAGGTATTTATTTTATTTTCCTTACATTTATCTTATTTATATATACATTTATATTATTTACACCGGTCTACGCTACCCCCGTGCGTTCACACGAGAGACCGACTTTCGACGCCCAATTCGTGTATCTGCCTGGAACTAGAAGGTCCTGACACAACTGACTTGACAATGGGTCTAGACTTTCGTTGATTCGTTGCACCATCTTCGAGACGTCAGTAGGGAAACCGGTCACGTGGAGTTCGGTCGGGAAATGGGTTACGGAGCTTCCTCGTTTAGGGTTAGGCTGTCGGAGGTCCTCAGAGAGGGTCCTTGGATGGGGACCTTCCCTGTCCGAAGTTGAAGGCGAAGAACGACTTTGAGTAGTGTCTGAGAGACTCGAACAGTGGACGCGGACCTTTGGGTCCGACGAATGAGTCACCGGGCATCGAGACAAGACGGGAAGAGATGGGACACCGGTCCGACCGGGAGTCGAGAGGACGTAAGTGGAGACGCATCTGGGGCGTACTGAAGAACCGGGACGGGACGGGTGAGGAGACGAAACGACCCGGGAAAAGAAGTGAGTGTACGTATCATTGGGTCTGTCCTCACAACTATCTACTCTATCTGCCGGAAACTTTTCCCTTCTCTTGACCGGAAATTATTCGGTGGAGTGTACTCGACCCGAGACGTGGTCAGTGAAACGAAGGTAATAAGGTAAATTCGGAATACTCGTAAAACACTTTACCAACGATACCGACGCTATAATTTCTACTCTCATTGACTCCGAGTACTTCTACTTCATTGGTCGGTAAATACATCATACACCGGTACAACCCTAAAGTCAAGTCAAGACACAATGAAATTCTGTACACGAAGTAGAAGGTATGAATCTGAACACATTCTCTCGGGTGGAGACACGGACATGAAGTCCTTCTTGGGGATTGGGAGGAGGTCCGTATGGGTCTCCAGTGCGTGTGGTTCTCGGGTGTCGGGTCGAGGTCGAGAGTGTCGACCCTAGGGTGTCGGGTCGAGGTCCGTAAGGGTTGGTGCCCAAAGGGACGATTGACGGGTCGGACGGAGGACCGACGCGTGTGGTGCGTGTCCGGGTGGCAAGGCCCCGAGTACCACGGTACTCATACGAAGGAGATCCGAACGCACCACCGGTTCCCCTCGACTAAAGTCCCACTCCTCACACCCCTGTCGACCCTGTTTCCCCAGTCACAGGTTTGTGTAGGTGGTTCCGGAGAATACTTCCACACCCTAGTCGGGAGTCCCACCAGTCCGACACTCGTCCCCTGGTTCTACGACTTGGTGTTCTTCCACTTCTTAAGATTCAACTTTGACCGGAGGGTCTAATAATACTTCCAGTTACATCCTGTAGTCTTGTATAAAGTACATTGTCTAATCGTTGTACGAAATGTAGTGTGTAAAACTACGTTCTGTAGGACCCGTAAATGTGTGAACGAGACCCGGGTATTTAAATCCTCATACGAACCAAAAAAGTGAGGAAGTGTAAAAATACCACTTATCTCTATAGTGGAGGGTGCACTTACGTTTTTCAACTCAAGAGAGTACAGACTATTAGAAATTTCTCATTAACACTACCCGACACAATGGAAAAGTACTAGTTCTTCGAGAACATTCTACTGAACAGAAAGGGCTGTATCAAGATTCTTTAGAAGCCTCACGTCCGAAAGTACGTTCCGCCCCTTCTTCCAGTCGACCCACGTCAGGTGGTGGAGTAGAGAGAGCGAGAGCGGAAGGAAGTCACAGTCGAGTAGACGTTGTCGTTTTTCCCCTGTACACCAAACCTGTACCCGGTGGAACGTAGCACTCCCTTCACACGTCGGGTCCGGGCTCCGGGACCCTCCTTGACGTCTCAGAGTCTCGTCGACACTTACCACACCTAAGGTCCCACAGGAAGTGACAAAGACTTTCACCTGTATGGGGAGACTGGAGTCACACTCCACTAGTACGGACGTCCAACTAAATGAGGTCTTTCACATGGATTCGGGCCAACGAGATCGTAGAGGTCACTAGTGTCCCGCTGTAAAGTTTTACATGGAAGTAATTAGTCATTTCGTCAAGGGATCTCCTAGTGGTCCTAAACGAAAACCAGTTGAAGTGAAACAAGTGAGAAAAATTTTTCACTGGAAGAAGGAGGATTAATACCTTTCATAGGAACCTTTTGTGTACTTTAACCCTCGTTATGTTTTTAACACTTTTTATTTTGTTTATAACGGGTACTCGGGTCTCTCTCACGTTTATTGTTCTGAAACGTCGAGAGTGAATCTCTCGCGAAAGAGACGCGGCCCGGGAACTTGCCGTAAAGGGAGACGAGGACGGACCCAGTATCCAAGGCAAGGTAGCAGTGAACCGATTACTTCTATGGCCGTCTCCGATTAATAAACTGAGTTCCAGTACACCGATGATTGTAGACTCCGTCCTAGACGTGGTTCAGGGAGCGTTCTCAGGGCAAGTAGAGACCCGACAAACGGAGTGACCGGTATGAAGCCACATGAAGATATAGTAGAGACATGTGTATACACATACACGTCTTTATGTGCATACAAGTACGAGTCGACACAGACAGAGAAACGTTAGGGTACCTGACATCGGGCGGTCCGAGGAAACAGTTACCCTAAAAAGTCCGTTCTTATGACTCCATCCAACGGTGGAGGAGGAGGTCCCCTAGAAGGACTGGGTCCTCAGTTTGGGCACAGAGTGCGCAGAGGAGTAACCGTCCGACTGAGAAATGGTGGCTCAGTGGACCTTTCGGGGTGCATATACATACGTGTGCACTTTAAAACCTGTACTACTCTTAATATAACTTAAATATCGAAACGAAAAGATTCAAAAACGAGTTTTTTACAATACGGTACTTATGAAAGAATAAGGGAATTTTCAAGAATCTTTCGTTGAATTCACCGACACATTAATAGATAACACACTGAAGGTATTTGTGAGTTGGACAAAGGATAAAAAATCTTTATGTTGATAACAGATAAAGACATGATGGTTTTAGATGACACGACGTTAGTCACACGCATGTATGTCTGAATAAAGGACTCCTGCGCGAGGACCTGCAAACGTGGACCCATGGTCGATTCGTGTCTGGGCGGACATAGACGTCTAGAACGAGGAGGCGGGACAGGACCCCCGGCGGGCGGAACTCGTCGCGCAACGTGTACCGTAGGTCCAGTTCCCCCGAAGACCAGTAAAAGAAACACGGTCCTACGAGTAGAGAAACTTGAGGAGGGGTGGACCCGCAGAGTATAGACCGACACACTGTCACGGACGGCGAGTGTCGCTGTCAGTAGTGCCTGAAAGGGGTCCGTTTCTCTTGTGACGCGTCCCTACCCGCGGGGCCTCCGTGCCGTCTGTCAGTGTGGGGAAAGAGAAGGGGAAGGAGTCGAGGGATGACCCTTAACCCCCAGGTGCGACCTTTGCGTCTCTTCTGGACCCCAGGATCCCGTGGTCCCCCCGGGAGACACGCCACTCGCTCCCCTGAGCCGTCGGGCACCGGAGTCGGGGACGAAAGACGGGGACGTGGGAGACGTCGGAGGGTAAGACTCTTTCTCCCGTCCGTCTGACAGGGAGATTGGAGTCCCGTTACCGCGAACCCGGCTTTTCTGCTCTTTGGTTCTTTCCCCACAATGTCGCAATAGGGTTCAGGGCGCGATGTCACCCTGGGGGTCTAGTTGTGTCCCAGTCCCAAGTTCTAGGAATAAAGACCCGAAACACTGAAGTCTGACCGGTCTGTCGTTCGAGGTGTGTTTGAGGCCACGACTCCGTGCCTTACTCCGTTCAAATTAGTCGAGGTCCTTCAACCGTGAACCAATCCCTCCACTGCAATCGACGTCGGATCCTGTGTCACTTTGAATGTCTGTCCCTCACAAACTTTGTTTTCCGTGTAGGAACCACCTTTGTGTTTTGACTTTGTGTCGCGCACACAGACTCACACATAAACACACGTAAACCTGCACAGGCCCGGAAGGGACCACCGAGTCGACCACTTCTTAGGCGGACGTTACGCCCTCTGCACCCAAGCCAGGGACCCAATCCTTCTAGGGGACCTCTTTCCTTCCGATGGGTGAGGTCCTAAGACCGGATCTTTTAAGGTACCTGACATACCCCAACGTTTCTCGACCTGTGCTGACTCACTGAAAGTGAAAGTGAACCTTCACATGCCCCGTTTTACTAGAGACTTTTGTTTGATCTAATAGTTGTATAGTTAAGTTGGTTCAAGGAGGTACTCGTAATGGATTTTTTATTTGTATTCCTTAGGTTTCGTGTAAAAGTTTGACCTCTTTATTATAACTGGTGATATAGACAGTAGAAATATTAGTCTCTTAAGTCACATTCATAATTTATAGAGAAGGTAAGTGAAAACGAGCTTTTGTAAAAGGGTAAAAGGAGGCTCCACAAAATCCAATGTATAACTTGTACATAAACATGACCCGTCCCGTGAAAACTCTAAAGGGAGTGTCTCTTTTGACTGTTTTATTAAAAGGACTCTTTTCAAGAATAACAACGTTGTATTTGGGGTTTAGGAAGGGAATTATCTCATGAGTACAGATGTTCTCGTGCCTCTACTTTCCGAAACGTGAGAGCTGAGATCTGAACGTCGTAAGAAAAGGATGTTATATAATTGAACTATGGAAATTCTTCTACGATTTATTTCGTTATTTAACCAAATTTATAATTTAATTTTTTATCTATTTAATTTATGGAACCACAAGCCACAAATAGACTCTTTGTAACGGTAAAGACAGAACCGAAAGGATTTTATTTTGGTCTCTTTGTCTTTAATCTAAACCTATGGATACACGGGGTCGGGGGTAAGGTTTCTAAACGTGTCTGTGTGTGTGTGTAAACTGGGAGAGCTTAGTGAGTATGTGAGTTATGAGTCTACGTTCCCCTCGTTTTACGGTTTAGGATTTCCTGGTGTTATTTTACGTTTATCATTACAAGGACTCAGTTTCCTCTTTTTTGGGTGTTAAAAGGTAATTCAGTCTAAATGTCATTAATGGTTTCTATACGGTCCACCCTCATCTCTCGTAGGACCGACAGACACCATACCCGGTGGGACCTCCCCCATGGTCTCTGTCCCAGACCCCGTCGGGTTCTCTGGTCTCCGGTCCAAGGTGTCGGTCGGAAATCGGAACGGTAGTCGTGGTACCCATCCGACTGAAAAGGACGGAGGTAGAGGATTCCTTACATAAACTCCCTTTTTATGATATATGGTGGTCTACAAACGACTATTATGTAATTTTGAATTTTACAGATACCTTATTTAATTTATATTAAGAAGTAATCCAAAGTGTTTCCTAAATCGAACCCATTTTCCAAGACCCCTCTACCTGATCTCTTACTTGGGTTGGAACATTGAAGTCCACTTACGTCTTCTTTTGTGGAACTCAAGGTCCCAAACCTGTCTGTCGAAAAGTCTTAGAAAATTTGGTCCTAGTAAGTCACTCTTGTGCTTTACGACAATTGTCCTAGAAGGATATAAGTGATGGTTAGGTTCCTATTAAGAAGTAGTAAATTTTTCGTGTTTGTATTCGGACTGGCTCTTAGGTTCGAAGTAGCGTCGGTTCAGGGTCCCTGACAGGTCTAAAAGAACGGACCCTTAGATTAGGTCAAAGTCGCAGTAAACCTGATTTACCCAGTGTCCGAGCTCGAACGCATTTGTCGACTCAAGGTCGATAAAGGTGACATGAACTATACCCTAAACGGACGCATCATTACGGGCATGCTCCCGACCAATACTGACGAGGTTCTGTGTATTGAACCCGTGCGTCGGATACAGGTAGTGTAACGAGAAAGGTTTTCGACCGCAGGTCTGGTAAGATTACCTGAAAATACCTACAGTCGTACCATAATCCAACCATCCCAACCACGACTTGGTGAGTATAGATGTAAGTAAGTCTGACACCAATCTCGTAGGGAAGACACATGAACCCCTTAATCGCTAAGAACACAGTTTGTCGTAGTTCTTATGTGGTGTCGTGAGGATGTCAATTGACGCCTGTAAGAGAAAGGAGGGACAAGTACGGTTTCGTGAGGACTACCTTTGTAGTCTACCTTTTCGATTCCTCTGTGGAGGGATGTGTAAAGGACAGACCTTCGTAGGAGAGACTAACGTAGACTAAGAATGGAACTCGGAAAGAACTAAGTCCCGGAGGGTACCTCTATTCGCAGACTACGCAAAGGCGTATGCTCGCCCAGGAAGAGAGGTTAGGTCAAGGGTGACCCTCGTCCCACACCGAAGACGGTAGACTAAGGTGTTCGGGTCGAGGGGTTTTTCGACGAGGACCTAAGACCAGGTGCGTAACCGGCGGAACTACAACGGTGTAGAGGCAGAGACCCTTCGTCTTCATATCGTAGTGAGGACCTGTGTCGAGGAATAGCCGGACCGGGGTTTGGAGGACCCTACTTGTCTGGTTCGGGGAGCATTGACGGACTTCTTTTATTGGAGATTTCCGTCGGTGTTCGTGGACGTCCCACACATCACTTTAGAGACCTCGGTCCTGGTCTAGTCCTCTTCTTTAGTCAAACAGGTCGAAACTCTGGTAAATTGAGTCCGAGTTCCTCCTCTTTTTAGGAGACGGGAAACCGGGTATCTCGAAGCACTGACGACACACGACGCGACAGGTTTCCAGGGGTATGATGAGTAGGCTCCTGACCCCTCGATAAACTGTCTTGTCTGTGTCGTCGGCGGTATCGGGGACGGGAAGTTTCATCTGCCCCCTAAAATGGTACCAGGGATGGGCGAGGATGACTTTCGTGATGAAGATCACAGACCTGACTTCCACGTTACTCCGACAAGTGCCTTGGGGTTTGGAAACTGTAGTCACTTGTATTGGGGTGGATTGCGGACACTTCGGGAGCATCAAGCGTATACACCGTGAACCGACAACAGGAAAGACGACCCCGAGACGACACGAGCCAGTGGGACCGCACAGGCTGAGAAACGTTGCGATGCCTGGCATCGGGTGGTCCGAGGAGACAGGTACTCTAAGAGGACCGTTCTTATGACCTCGCCCAACGGTAAAGGAGGAGGTCCTCTAGAAGGGCTGGGTCCCTAGCTTGGGTGCAGAGAATACAGAGGGCGTAACGTCCGTCTAGGAAATGGTGACTCGATGACCCCTTCCGGCGTAGAAGACGATCTCATATTGAGTTTGGAAATTGTTTCATGTAGTCACGGGGTCTGGCGGAGACATAAGGTGTGACTTCAAGGGGTGTAGTAGAAAGTTCTTTTTAAAGTTAAGTCAAACCTGTCGTCTTAGTGGAAACAGACGTCCCACTTGAAAACGTTGATAAGTGTATAAACTGCCGTACGTGGGATGTAAAATTAAAAAGTCTTTCGACTTTCCACTTTCACAATTACTGTTCTTCGTGTCTGGAATATTTACACTGTATCTCTTCTTTGAGTAACAGTATATAATCCGACTCGGGGAATGGACGAGATAAAGTAGGGGAGGTGTGTTACTGTGACTTTCACTTACGCCCTTGAACATTCATTACAGATAATAGGAGTACTTCCTTGCTCCAGATCTTCTCCTCTTCACTAAAGGGGTTCCACTGGTCGTCGACCGGTTCGATCCTCACTTTGGGTCAGACAGACTGACGTGTCGGAAATCGAAGTCGGACACACGGACTCAGGAAAGGATCCCGGGACCACGGTAAAATAATTTGGGATGAAAGACGGTCATAATGAAGTTTCTGACCGTCCGAATCTCCATCTGGGACTTTTAGACCTGGTGAAATTTACCCTTTTAGTAAGAGTGTCGAACGTTTGACAGAGTTTTTGTTCTGTCTACCATATCAAGATTCGTGTGACAGAAACCACAGTCTACTTGAACTCAACAGGGTTATAAAGACGAAAAGTGATCGGTGATTTAGACTTCCTCTGAGTCATAGAAGTAGTCAGTTTAAACCAATCATTATAATGTCGTTGTTATTTTGGTACCCTAATATATTCCTAGCTTACTCTGCTATAAAAGTTCTCAAATTATACCACGGAGTGTTTGAAGTCGTCAATCATAATAATAACACTTATTTCGTTGAGAATAAAGTTTTGTTCTAATGAAACAAAGAGGTGTCAAGAATTTAAGTATGGGTTTTACTAGCATCGTAAAATGTTCATGCGGTTAAAAAATTATTTTCTGAGGTCCTTTTATTACTGATAGGTTTCAGAAAATATACCTAAATCAATATACTTTACTTGTGAATAAACCCCTCTTATAAAGTCGAGGAACCTCTGATAACAACGTAAACATCAAGGTATAACTCGAAGTATCTCCTACTTGCTAGGGTTCGATGACCCAACAGGTAGACCTCAACGTTTAATGAGAAAGTTCCAGTAGGGAAGGTGGAATTCCGAGGTAGACACGTGGGACCGTCAAGTACAGGCGGACTCAGAAGTGACGTCCCGTTTACACAAGAAAACTTATAGACGTCAGTCTGTATACTCACAGCCACTATCCTAGGGAGTGAGTAGGGAGTCTCTACTCGTTAACAAATTAGGTATCAGCTTCCGATATACACCAGGGTCCTGACTCTTGTACTGCACTGATTTCTTCGTTTTCGGGACTCAAAGATGTGGACGTTCCACAAGCGTTACGGGTACAGACACGTGTCCCATTTCAGGAGAAAGTCAAGTTCGGAGCTTATCCGGTTTACGGTGTAGTCCGGGTCTCCGTCCCTACGACCACTTAATCTCCGTCGATACTCAGAACCGACTTATCTTTGAGGGCCCGTCGGAGTAACGCCGAAAGTAGAACCGTTGGTCGGCCACAGACGGAGGTCGGGGTCACGACCCCATTCCGACTGGACTGAAACCACCCACTACTTACCGATATCCTACCCGATCACTCGTAGTAAATGACCCTGATCTTGACAATCCCAGAGCCCTCGGGTATGTCTCGTCTGACGTTTCTTCACCTACACATGTATGAGTTCCGGTGTCGGGACGAGAACCGTTGGAATACAGGTCGTCCTCTTTCGTGTCCTTCACAGACGTGGACCCCACCTGCGTCGAACGTCCGTCCGGTGAGCGCAGTACAGCACTCGTGGACGTACAGGTCGCTGGAGCACCCACGTCCATTTTACGGGTCAACCTCTTCAAAATACATTGGACAATGATTCTCGGCACACCCACTCCCGGACTTAGAGTAATAGAGGTGGAAGAAGCCTCCTGGAGTGCCTCACATGAATCCTCTTCGACAGGAACTTCTTGTGCCGTATAAAGTACCCGGACTAAAGAAAAGTCTGGAACCTGAACTGAAGAGTCCTTCACCTCGTTCCGGTGTAACCCTTTCACACAACAACGAATTTTCTTTCGTCCCACTTGCGAGGTCTGGGGTAGTAGAGGCAGTCTGTCACTATTGTAGACGTAGGAAATTTTGTAGTTTTGTTAGACAGAATTTATAAATTTGTGAACCTTTCACAGGAATACCTAATCGGAGTTTTACGACTAAAAGAGTTTTTATGGAGTTAGTTGTCATTTCGAGATGTGTTGAAAGAGTTCGTGAGAGACTCGGGGTCTGTCCGGGGTATGACTTTTACTCGGGCCGACTACAAGGTCCTCTGACCTGGGAACGGAAGACCCGAGTCTCGGAGACGACTCCAAGACAGGAAAGGGTACTTGAAAGGCAGAAAGTGTAAAGTCGTCTTCAGGTGGTTCATGGTGTCTCGTGTTGAGAGGATCGGTACTTGTTTAGAAGGTTCGTAAAGGTTGATGTCCTTCTCTTTACCAGTGACCAGAACTTGTCTACGACTAAACTTTCAAATCTATTTGTTACAACAGACAGAACTTTACCTTGTCACACTACTCCCTATAAGGATTTCTTTCCTACGTTAGGATTTACTGAGCAGAATAAAAGGGGGTTACCGTTGACTTAAATAATTAACATAACGATCAAGACTTACTTCAACCGCTTGAGTTTATCACTCTGTGACTGTACGTTCCCGGACAGGTCCCCGTGTCTATTGTCTCGGTACGGGGCTCGAGGGTCGTGTTCCGTGGCACCCGAGAACTGCGGATAAATGATCGTCTACTTACTCATCTATGCACTTACCCGTGTGACGGATAGAGGAGTCGACGACAGTGACACCTAGGTTTAAGGTACCGTATCCAGAACGTCCATCTTGACTGAGTGACTACTAGCCGAGAACAGACTCGGTTAAATCTCAAATTCGGTTTCCGAGAGCACTGAGAAATAAGGTGCAAGTTCCACCTAGGGTCAGAAGGCGTGTCTCTTTCTATGACAGAACGCAGAGTGGACATGCACTAGAAACATATCTCTACGTATATCAAGAACAGGAGAAGCAGACACCAAGAGTTATGTACTGTGTTTCAGGACCTCTTCTCTCTCTTGTTCGGTGTCGATCATTGTTAGTACTAAAATCTACTCTTGAAGGACGAGACCGGTTCGCGGTCTCCTTCATTGCCAGTGCCCTGAACAACCAGTTTAGTAAGTGTTGGAGTCCTTGTGTACTCGGTGGATGCGACAATGTGTATGTAAGTCTAAGGGTCTGTACAAATGCCCAGTGAAAATGGAGATTGACGTAACTCGGTCCAATATCGTCTATTCAGAAGGAGGGTTCTTATTGATCTTTTCGATCTTGTATTATGAAGTCAGTTTTCCCTTAAGATTTTTCTACAAGTTCATTGTATAAATACCTTATTCAGTGGGTTTTTATCATCTTATGTGTTCGAGGGGTTTTTATATATGACTCTGTTTGATGTACGGTCTGGTATTTTGTTTGAAGTTGTTTACATATTTTTGAACTTTACACGTTTTATGTAAAAGACTAGTATTGTCTTAGTTAGACTTCAGTCATTGTCCTTTAGAGGTTTGTGAACCTTTGATTTGTCATACGAAGATTTATTAGGTACCTAGTTTTTCATTCAGAGTTCCCTTTAAAATGTTTTATATAACATAATTTATTTTAACTTTCATCTTGTATAGTTTTAAACACAACGTATCGATTTTGTTACGACTCTCCCTTCATATACGGTGGTTTACGAAGGTAATCTTTTCTCGATTCAGAATCTTTTAGACTTGTCTAGTTATTGTTTATCCCCCTGATCGGTCGTTAGTCTATAAAGGGGAGGTGTGTGGCTTTACGGGTCCCGATCTGCCGAAGTGGTCTCTGAAGATAGTTTGTAAGTTTCTTCTTAATTACGGTTTGGATTAATATAAAAAATTTTTTTATCTTCTCCCTTATGAAAAGTTGAGTAGTATTCTCCGGTCGTAATGAGTATGGTTTCGGTCCGTTTTTATGGTGTGTGTTTTCTTGTGATTTCTGGTTATAGGTACTATTTGTGACTATGTTTTCAGGAGATATTTTATGACCGTTTGTTAAGTTGTCGTGTTCTTAGCCTATGGTACTACTTTACCTTACATAGGAACCCTACGTTCCTACCAAGTTACATACGTTTAACTAATTTTTCTATCGTTCTCTTATCATGTTTGTTGATCTATGTGTATTTACACTATTGACTCTAATTTACCTGTTTAAGAAATGTTTTCGTGTTCGATGGTTTAGAGTTGGTTGTATTTTATCTAGGAACCTTATCGTACATTGTCAATTCCTTTAACTTAAGTATTAAATTTATGAGAGGGGTTCATTTAAAGGTCCAGGTCTACTGAAGTGAACTCCTAAAATGTTTTATAAATTCGTTATTAATTGTATATAAAATGTTTTACAAAAGGTCTTTTATCTTTTCTACCCATGTAAAGGGTTAAACAAAATACGTCACTCGTCATGGAAATATTGAAATATAGTGTTGGTCTGTTTTTATGAAGTCCTTTTATTTGGATTGAAAGTGGTTATGTCTACGTTTTTCAAAATTGTTTTATAATCGTTTACCTTGGATCGTTATGTATTTTTATTAGTGTATGTTACTGTCTTACCTCAAATAAAGTTCTTACGTGTCGACCATGTATGGGCTTTTCATTAGTGACATTAGATGGTATAATCATCCAATTTTATCTTTTACTGTACTAACATAGACGACGACGACGACGACGATTCAGTGAAGTCAGCACAGGCTGAGACACACTGGGGTATCTGCCGTCGGGTGGTCCGAGGGGGCAGGGACCCTAAGAGGTCCGTTCTTGTGACCTCACCCAACGGTAAAGGAAGAGGTTGTGTACTTTCACTTTTCACTTTCCCTTCAGTGAGTCAGTACAGGTTGAGAACCGCTGGGGTACCTGATGTCGGGTGGTCCGAGGAGGCAGGTACCCTAAAAGGTCCGTTCTCATGACTTCACCTCACGGTAACGGAAGAGGTACTAGTATAGTTAACTACGAATTATCATAAACTTTTTTAAGTTGTGAGTAAGTGATATTTTGAGAGTCTTTCGATCCTTATCTCTTCTTGGACTATTTTTATTAGATGTTTTTGAGTGTTGATTGTAATTTAAATTACTTTTTGTTATTTAGGAAAGAGAGATTCTGACTTTTGTTTCTACATACGAAAATAACAAGAGTAAGTTGTTTAACGATTTCACAAGTCTAAAATATGGTCTTTGTGTTAAGTCTTTTCCTTTTTAGTTACTTAAACTAAAGTAGTTGTAATTTTGAAAACGAGATGTTTTGAGTATCTTTTTACTACATTATTAATCGATGTTAGACCTTCTTTTATAAACGTTCAGTGTATAGGTAGTTTCCTGTTTATAGACCTTATATACTTCTTTAAATTTTGAAGTCACGTTTTTTCAGATGATCTTATACACGTTTTCTATACTTATCTGTATTTCTCCTACACTTTTACCGTTGCTTCGTGTACTCCCGGTACAAGATGTAGTTATAGGTAATTCTTTTACTTTCATTTTCGGTCTTACTCTATAGTGATGTGAAGATAGTCTTACCAATTTAAATTTTCTACTGTTGTTGCTTACAACTACTCCTATGTCTCTTTGCAATAGTGAGTAGTAACGACCACCCTTACGTCCCACGTCGGTGAGACCTTTTGTTCAGTCATCTAAAAAAATTTTTAGGTCAGTTGGTGGTATCCTAGGTCTTCAACATTGGAGACCCCTAAATAGGGTACTTTCTTTTTGAATATGAGTGTGTTGGTTAGACATGTCCTTGTAAATATCGTCGAAATAAGTATTGTCTGTTTTTGACCTTTGTTGGGTCTACTGGAATTTATCCACTTATTAATTTCTTTGCCACTTTGTAGGTATTACACCTTGCGACGAGTTGTTATTTTTTCTTACTTGACAACTATGTATGTTATTGGACCTACTTACTTAGGTGTGTCTTAATACGACTCCCTATTTTTTTAGGGGTTTCCCGTTTTTTACCCCGAAGAACACCACTACCTCTATAAGGAACGACACTACGATATAATGTCAAAACGTTCTACTATGGTAACCCCCTTCAACCCATTTTCAATATACTCTAAAGAGACATAGTAAAGAATGTTAACACACACTTAGATGTTAAGAATTTTATCTTTCAAATGAAAAATTTTTTCAGTAACTCCCGAGATCGAAGTGGTAAACTTTTTTTTTAATCAAGTCTCATGTTTTAGTTAGTCTATTCTATTTTTTTAGTTATTCTAATTTTTTTTCTCTGTAAGTTACCTTTTAGAAACTTTTCTTTTTTAACTTGTCCGTGAAGCAATTTTTTCTACAGTTACTGGTTGTGTTTATATTGTTTCTCCAGTTAAAGTAAACAGTAGACCTCCTATATTTGATTTTGGTGTTATTCTTATAGATTTAAGTTTATCGATTATTACAGTACAAAACGAATAGCGCACCTCGTTGACCTTGAGAATGTGACGACTTAACCATGTTGGTAAAACCTTGTATCAAACCATCACAGAATTTTCCACTCATATGTGTATGGGTCACTTGGTTGTTAAAGTAAAGATCCACATATGAATTGTCTTTAAGTACGTACACATAAGGTCTTCTGTACACTCGTACAAGTATTGTCGTCACAAACTTCATCGGGGTTTCACCCTTGTTACGTTCGAAGGTAGTCCTTATCTGACCTATTTATTTAATACTATATCAGTATATGATATAGGAGATGCCATTGCCAAGAATTTTACACCAGGGACTTAGGGATCACCGAGGAATTATGGGAAAGTCCCCTAGACACTTCAGTCTTTATAAAAGTCTTATGGTCTTGTGGAAACGGAAAAAAGTGACACAACCATACACGTGACTACCGGGGTTTCGGTGCTACTCATTTCGGTAAAAGTATCAGGTTTGGTTCTGTGGCCGGGGCCGACACGTCACTAGTCACATGTATCAGGAGTAGTCATCCTTAAGTGTCCTTTTTTTCAGAAGTGAATTCTTACAGTAACTATCTTTTCACGTCCTAATTAACATACTTCAGAGTCAGACACTTATGTGAAAAATTATTAGATACGCTGTTTTACCCCTTAGATGTGTTTCGTGAGACTTATGGTTTTCGATATCGCCAGCAAAGTTCCTGTTCGTAAGCATATCAACAATCTCAACACTCGACTCGATCGATGATCGATGTAAAAATAAACTTTCTTACAACAACAACAATTCGACGATTCAGTTCAGGTCGAGAAAACGTCGAGGTTCCTGACATCGGGTGGTCCGAGGAGACAGGTGCCCTAAAGAGTCCGTTCTTGTGACCTCACCCAACGGTAAAGGAAGAGGACCCAGAAGGGTTGGGTCCCTGGTTTGGGGACAGGGGACGTGACCGTCCACCTAAGAGACGACTACTCGGTGCCCCTTCGGGAACTTCCTTACCGACGGTCCATTTCGACCTCAATACTTCTGGGCCCGCAAACCGTCCATAAAAGAACTTTTACTTGTTTTACTTGGACAGTATATTTTATTTTGGTGACTGTCATAAGTCACGGATATTATGTAAGACCCGAAAGTTTAAAGTTTACAATCTTTCAGCCTTTTGAACATAGACGGAAATACTCGAACTGTCAAAGAGTCATCTATTTATAAAAAGACTATTCTAACCACCACATACTTATACTAAAAAGGTGTAATGTATTACTTTGTATAGTTATAAACCCTCTAGAAAGCTGAGTCCCTTGGTTACAAAAGTGATAAACAATATACGTACAAGGTTTAACATATACCCAATTTTATAGGTAAGTTTGACGTTCTATTATTTATGTAAAATGACATTGTCTCATGTTTTTAAAGTGACTATCTTCAAAGTCTATTGAAGGTTCTTCGATGATGAACAACTTGAAACCACATCATAGTTTCTTATTATAGATATTAAAAGACTTTTCAAATAATTTCAAGAGGAAGGAACCCTGAAGGGGCCACCGAGTCACAATCCTGAGACGTGAAAGTCAAGTCCCCGACACCCAAGTTTGGGACCAGTCCCTTGATTCTAGGCTGTTCCGGTGTGTCGTACCCGGGAGGTTTTTTATCAGGAAATAAAAGATTAAAGCATAGACAATTTCTAGTCTAAAAGAAGTAAATAAAGTAGGTTTTTTTTTTTTTAATGTTGATCAACTTATTTTCCGTCTATACTTTTAGGTAGACGGAAGATGATTCGGTCTATCTATAATTTCTTAGACGTTTCTATATTCTGTTATGGTGAGAAAAGTGTTAAAACTTTTTTATATATTAAAAATTTTTTACAATAAATACGAATGTATATTTAATATATCTAAATGACGATAAAAATTTACTTAATTATTCACAGTAAAATTTTTAAGACAAAATTAAAGAGTGTGTCATTTATAGTTATCTACGTCAGATATACTGTGTTGTCGAGAAACTTTAGAGTCATTAAAACTTCTCCCATTTGTCTAGAACTCTGGTTTTTCAAACTCTTGTCATACTTTTACAACAAACCAGTGATACTTTTATTTACTTGAGGACGAAGTACTTTACTGTACCTATTTAGTGTACCTATTAGCGTACCTATTTAGTGTCTCAAACCTCACTTTTTTGTCTTTCTTCTCATTTGTACAATAAAGTATTTGTATTTTCATTTTACATCTTTCGGCTACATACAATCGACGGTCCTTTAGCAGATGAAACTCCCATCTTCCACGATCACTGATCTTACCCCGTACTTCAACACGCACGAAGATCTCTCGGTAATTACCACATAAGAAATTGAACCCATCACCAGTGTACAAGTGAGGTACTTTTACGAATATAGACATATACACACTGAACTTGTGAAAAAAGATACACAGAGTATCAAGTTATTTTATCTTTTCACAAATAGTTGTTTCTGAGTTTTGATACTTTTGTTATATTAAAATTTTGGGGTCAATTACAAAACCTCATCACCCTTATCCCACTAAAGAAAGAAAGAGAGAAACAAACAAATGTTTTAAAAGGAATTATAACGACAATGTACAAATACGTGTAAATATTCATTGTTAGTAATGCTCGAGACGTTTACTGTATCTTACGACTGTTTAGACTGATTAAAATGTAAATTCCGTTTTCGGGTCAGAAAAAGGATTATACTATGAAACCTCTGCACGTCGTCCTCTTCTCTTGAGAACCCCCTTGAACCTGCGTCTCATCGAAGAGAGTTTGTCCTTACACGATAGAGTCACGTCTTCATCTCCTTTGAGACCGAGACGAAGGGCACTCGCGACTCGTCCCCTTCCGAACCTTACCACCTAATCCTCCTACCCTCTTCCTGGACTGGTTCCCGTGGACTTACCACATATATCCTCACAGCCACCGGGTTTATAAACAGTAGGAAACCAGACGACAGAGTTGTAAGGTAGGTTATTGATGACAGGTGTATCGTGGACTCTTTCCTCAAAGGTACGCGTAATGGTGCAAATCATAAATCGGTGGACTGTTTAGATATAATACTACTAAGGGTAAAATGTCTTCTCCTTCGACTCCTGTCCCCTGGGGTTGTTGTGTCCTCGACCGTCGTGGTCTCCTACTGCAGAATCCGGTGGGATTCTGAAGGAGGGCGTACCTAAGGTGGACACGCAGTGGTGTCTTGATTTGTTTAATGACGAGACGATCCCTGGAGATTCTTGAAGGTACGGGACCGTTCAACAGTGCAAGTCCTACACCTCTGTCCTCTTCCCGCTAAACCCAACCAAGTTCCCGTCTTCGAGTAGACGGACCCGTCGTCACCTATACCGTGTACCTACCCCCTGTTTAAGTCTCGTCTCGAGACGCAACGAATACCCTCGTTTTATCGGAAACGAATCGTTGACGGACACATAATGTCTCAAGCTCTTAGAAACTTCATCTTGGTTCCCAGAGTGTCCCGACAAACCTGTACACTTTCCGTTTCGTCCAGACCAAATGTCTCGGACACGGAACGGCAGGGTCTCGGAGGAATCCCTTCCCAAACCGAGGTCCTATGTCTAGTCTGGAACCTTACCTTTCGTTCTGTGTCGGATAGACTTCCAGTGGACATTCACTCGACTGGAGTCGAACCGCCGTGGGTGGAAACGGTCCTCGTGGGGACCCCGACCGGTCGACGACCACTGGGAGGACAAGTTCGAGAGGGCATCCTTCAGGGACGACAGTGACTACTGTCAGTAATGTAACAAACGAATTTCGTAGTAATCAGGACATTAGTGTCGACACATCGGATCGGTCTTTTCTCTTTTCGGTCATAGATTTGCGTTGGGGAGTCTAGGCCGAGTCTTTGAATCGTGGTGCTAATGTCGACATTCGGGACCGGAGAGGTCGGTTGGGACCGTGCCAGACCCTGACTTGAGTCACCACTCTTTGCGGTCACATAGATGGTCTCAACTGTATATACTACAGTAAAAGCAGGAGACTGGGTGGCAAAAGTGACGGTCAATGAATGAGGTTCCTTTAGTATTTTATCTACGGGTCTATCAGTGACTTGTTGTAAAAGGTGGTAGGACAAATATCGTCGTGTTTTATTTTGTTAAATTTGTAGTTGTGTACCTCCCTTCTTCCAAGTAGGAACGACAGTCCGATACGTCAGTGGTGTCTGACGCAAGTGTGTCCCGGCGGTGGTCGCGCACGTCGTGGAAGCACAGGGGAAACTCGTCTACGACGGGACCTTGACGTACCCATCGACTTGTCATCCTCGTTCCGACCTAAGGTCGAAGGAAAGCGGTGAGACCGGTTCCCGGGAACACGTGTTGGATATGTTGGCAAGTAACGTCGGGACCACAGTTTTTCCAAGACTACTATGCCTTGGTCCAAAAACTATATAACTCTAAAAAAAAATTTACTCCAATCTTTATTACACGATTATTGTTAATTTACACATATCTAAACGTACCTTTCCCTTTGCCTTTCTTTCATGTCCCACGACTAGCAATCGCGGTAAACGACTTATAAAGATCGAGAAAGGAGGACGTCTATGTGCCGTATTGGTGAAAAGGACGGTGGAAACTCGGTCCACTCCGGTCCCTCCGCCCGACTTTGAAATTCCGAGTCCGAGTTAAACGATTCGGGAAAAAGTTGACAGTGCCGTCACGAGTTTCAAGATTTACCGACGAGGGACTCGACCATAGCGACCCACTCCAATTCCGTACCCTCTGAGCCCTGGCTGAGTGTCACACCGTGTGCACTCTTTATTTGGAAACGATAAAGTTCCGTCAGTCAAAACCCTTACAAACAATGACATGCTATTGAAAAGGACTTATTATGTGTGTTCTTTATACAATCCTTCCCAATATCATCTTAACGTAACTTTACATAAACACTAGTCACTTTTTTCTAGTCTCTCGATTCACTTTCGTTCACACTTTAGTTAATTTACAATACTCGTCTTTCGAGTTTGTTAAACTCGTTGTTTTATTTATTGTTCGAACCACCTAATACTGGGTTTAATATTTTATTTATATCTACTCAGAGATGTCTATCTTTATTTTCTAACTTATTTACTTAATCCCCCCTTTCTCTGTTTGGAAAGTTTATCTTCTTAAATCTTATAACACATATCTATAAAGGGAACAGTCCCCCCTCTCGAATTAACGGAATTCTTACCCGACCAGAGTTGCTGAACGACGGTTTCTTATCTCCTACCTTCCCTTTTATCATTGAAATGTCGCCTCCTTAGACCGTCTGGGGTAGCGCTAGCACACTACTCTCGACTGCGGTGGTCACTACTATGACACACCCACAGTCCGTGGGGACTGGACTATGCCATACTACTCTTCCTGCACAGAGGAGACGCCAGAAGGAAGGTTTTTAAGTACTGGAGTTCTATTAATACTCTTCTTACAAATTGTCTGGGTGTGACTTCATGTGAGATGTTTTATCGACTGGTCATGACGAGGTTCGACAGTTCCAGTATTTTTATTAACTTAAGACTCTTTAACAGTCGAAGGTCTCCTTTGATTCTTCCGCACTGCTGACTCGCGTCACACCGCGGAACGTGACCAAGAGCCTAATCATCCTTTTGATCACTTTCGTTTCATACGGATCTCTAAGTGATGGTCAGTACCATGGTTACGGTTTAAACTAATTACATGACACTATTGCATATTGTCCCTGTTGTCCCCTTTAACCCGCTTCCTATATCCCTACACAACTTATATTTATGCTTTTCATGTACCTTTCGTAAGGTTTTATTTTTTACATAATTTTTATGTCACCTTAAGAGTGTTGGGACAGTGGATTCAGGGTACTACTTTGACTCTACCTTATCTACTCAGACAAAAGAGTCAACCTGTACCAAGGTGTATAAAGAACCTACATTTGTTAAGTAACGTTACTCATATTAAGAACACGAACTTCTATTTATTAAAAACCATTCAGAACAAGGGGGGTCTGACGTGTTCGGTTAGTAAAGTGGTCTGTGAAATTGTCTCTTTATCATTAAGTAAGGGGTTTACCGCCCTTTCAACGGACTACCTACACGCTTTCCTACCATGTCTCGTGTGCTTTGGTGTTTACGATAACAAGAGATAGTTATTAGCTTCCCTGAAACTTCTTATAGCAACGGTTGAACTAAAAGTAAAATAATTATCCGAAATTTTGAATTGAGGTATATTGTACTAAGGTGGTGTCCGTCAAAAGAAATATTAACAAATTCTAAAGATTTATACGTGTACTAGGTATTTTCTTTTCGTTATTGGTGTGACAAACTAAAATCACAGTTTAGGTCTAAGAAAAAAGACCGGTTTCTTTGTTCACTGTCCGAGCTCAATTTGAGTCCGCTAGAGGGAGGGTAAATAGGACCGTTCGCACTTGACACCTAGACCTTCCCCGAAGGAGGTGGTGTCCCGGGTGCAAGAGGAACCGGTGTGACCAGTACACACCAGTGGAGAGGAGGTGACCATGTCCGACTCCCCAACCTAATTGCCACGGTCATCGACCCACCGTCACTCGTTGGTTCCTTTCAGACAGACACATTCGGGAAACAATAATACCACGTTGGTCATTAATAGTCCTTATGAGAAGAGTGAGGATCATGTGGGGGACTCCCGGGGTGGCGTCTCACCACCCGGGACGTCTCCGTCAGCGAGGTGTAGTGTCATTGACCCAACGAGTGGACTTAGGGGTGATCTTATTTGAAAGGTGCCTGTGACGGGTAGAGACAGGGGTCACCGGACCGTCTACCTCTGTTATCTATTTTCAGACTCTCTGACTTTACTTCGAGCGCTCGAAACGGTGAAGAGACTCTGTTTAAGAGACGTCGACCAGCGAGGGACGGACGTCACTTCGTGAGGAGTACCAGTCCTACTTACTCCGGGTCCTCCCGGTCCGCTGTCCTGTCGGTCCAGACGTTTCTCGTTCTCCGTCCTCGACCCGTGAGACCGCGAGTGAGGGGGGCGGTGCAAATTTGGGCAGACTTTAGGACATAAAAGGACCAACACTTTACAAGTTATTTGTCTACTGGATACGCTGAAAAGACAATAAGGAAGAGATGTATTTCCGACTATTTAGCAGACGGAAGTTTTTATTCAAGAACCACCTCTGGACCAAAATCAATCTACTATCTTCGTCAATTACTCGTTCGTTACTTTACGAAAGGGAGAAACAGTCGTTTAGGACATATTGCGGATGCACACATGGGCGGTTCGTAATCGTTAGCCAATGCTTTCTCCGTTTATCCCTGGTTCCCTGTCTTACCGGACCCAGACGTCGTTCGACACCAGTTCCACAGACACCTCCTCTCAATAAACCTACTGAGTCCGGTCCTTTACGAAAAAGGAGGTTTACGGGTCTATTAACGTGAAAAGAGATGAGACCTCTGTTTCGGGGACCTAAGAATTATTTACAGCTCGGTATGGTCTCATTATTAGTATAAAGGTCGCTATTACTGTTTGTTGACCACGAGTCTCACCCACTTCTCCCTCGTCTAGTGGTGCCGCGTTAAGTAGAGAACAATCCAAGTGAGTGTATAATTAAAGACTCTACTTACCTCCAAAGATTAAACAGAAAAAACTTGACACTACAAAAATAATTTAAGTTAGTAGTACTCATGTACGTCTGACTGATGAACTTCCTTTTTTTTTTTTGGAGGGTACATCGTTTTCTGTTTTCGAAGCTTTAACGTCCGTGGCTCAGAAACGTTCCTTCGGTCGAAGGGAAAAGAAACAGAGATAGAACCCGAAGTCTCGGAGACACTCTGAGTCTGTCTACCCTTCGTAGTCGTGCGACTGGAAAGGACTTGAGACGACCCAGAAACGTTCAAAGACAGTAGAAGTAGGAGTCTCCACTCCGAGTACCTCTGGGTTTGGAAGAGCCCGTCTTCGTCTTCGAATCCTTAACACTCACTGAATCCCAGACTCACTCTCTACTTACACTCTGAGATGGGACCCTCTGGCGTTGGGTCCCTTTGTGAAAGGGGGACCTGTGTATCACTTTAACGCCAACGACAATAGTTGACTTAATACAAGGGGAGTTTAGGTATACCACTACGGGACTGGGGATCATGGAGTCTCACACTGCTATGAAATCTCTCTCTCGTAAATTTCTCCATTAACTTGGTTTCCGAAAATCTCATCGTGAAAAGGTTAGACCTGTCACAGGAGGATTCTTTCCCTCGTCAAGGGTCCCTACGAGAGTTCCTCTTCTTCCGGTAAATGTTCAGTTCCTCGTTCCGGAGCCCTCTTTGGGTTGGACGTCTGTCTGCGGAACTAGAGCTTAAAGATCGGAGGTCTTGACACTATTTTATTTACAGACAACCACTTCGGGGATCAGGTACCATGAAACGATTCCGTTGGGACCGTTTGATTATGTCGAAGGAACTGAGGTTTATTACGGATGGTGACTCTGTCAGACCTACGACCTTGACCGTTACGTTTGCCTTCATTGTCCAGTCGACCTCGAATACCTCTTCCGAGGGAGAAGAAGAATGTCTTCTGACATTCCTCTCTCTGTTCCGGTGATACTGGTCGTCGTCGGCTAGTGTCCGGTGTAGATCTGTCTTGGGAATCGGACTCGAGAACTCTGTCCTGACTTACGTTAGATCCGGGTATGATCGTAGAAGACCTACTGTCGGGACTGACATACGTGGGGACACACGGTCCGACAGCGTGTACAGGCGAGTGGAACCGAGAGAACCCCTGGTGTGGCCTTGAACGGTCATCCACAGGTGACGACCCGACGTATACTGAGTGTCAATTGTATTAGTCGTGGTCGGGAAGGGAGAGGGAATCCGACCAGGACGTATCTACGTCGGTACACTCACTTTTTATCTATTGACACCGGTGTTCCCAGTACCGGTCCGACCTTTCCCGAAAGTCCTCCCTGTCACTAAAATTTCATGTCCTCTTCGTTAACCAGGCTACCTTCCCCGTCCGAGAAGGTTCGTCTACCCTACTGTAAACGGGTTCACATCTCTACCCTCTTCTGTCCCACGCACTGCTATTTTGTGCCTTCACCCGGGTAAACCGTGCTTGTGACACGTTCTACCAGTGTCCTTCCTTAGAGTCTTTTTGTCACTCCTGGTCCGAAGAACGTGACACCCGTGCCCAGACTCCGGAGGGGACCTGTCACATCCTTGTGTACTACCGACAATTAGTCCTTGTACTGTAGTACTCTGGACTAGAAATCCTCGAGTGTCACTCCCACTACTGCCACACTACCCCGTGTCACTGGAAGACCCTCCCTGGCGGTTGAAACAAAAGGGATTCACGGGCAAGAGACGGAGAACCGTCTTCGTCCTAACGGCCCACCCCTTATTCATATATTCGATAGAACGGAGGGTGAGGTGTTCCTGTCGGTCTTTCGGGTCCGTACGACATCGACTAACTGACACTCGGTAATACCTGGTGCATAAATACTAGAATTAAGGGATCCTTAACTGAAAGAGAAACTCAAAATAAAAAGGACTAGAGTAAAGGAGTAAAATAACGTGCGTAGTGTAATCTATGGTATTTAGGAGACCCCTCACTCAGTCTTATATTTATTTGTGTATGTACCCTAGTTGTATTTATCCTATACTATGAGGTCATTGTTGCGTTTCCGTCGTCGACCGGGTGCCGTCAAGGAAACGCAGATCTCCCCGGGGAGACAGTGGTGCCTGGAGGGAAGTGTAGGAAAGAGGAGGAAAAGGAGGAGGAGGACGAGGAGGTTCAGAGTCGAGCTGAAGTCGAACAAGTGTGGCATTAGTAAAGTGGGTGGACTCCCAGTCCCGTATGAACAATGACAGTCGTTGGAGACCGGAATTCGGTTCCGGACCCTATGCCGTCTTCTAGGTACCTACACGTACCTTCCAACTTCCTCCCTTCCAGGCCTAGTCTTCGCTCGCAAGTCATCTGCTCTCTCTCTCTACCACCGTCTCTGCGTACACGCCTACCTCAGTGTCTGTACCTGCAGAAACACTACGGCTCTTTTTACTTTGCCGTACAGTGTCGACCGGGGGTGGTGGGAGAGGGACGTGGAGGGAATGTAGGTTAGAGACACTGGGTGAGTGTGACTAGAAGGAGACAGGAGTTTGTGCACTTGAGTACGGGCGGCAGTCCGGAACCGTGGTCGGCTCAGGAAAAGCCCTCAAAAGTAAGGGGTCCACAAGTTGTCGATGAGAAGGGAGAGTCGAAATAATAGTGAGTGTTGGACACCGTAAGTGCTCAGACGGGGATCGGGTGTGTGGTCTAGGGTCTGTTTCTTCAGGTACTCAGTCCTTGGTGAACCTTCTTAGGTAGACTACGAGTTCGAGTCGATGAGGAGGGTAGTAAGGATTAATTTGGCCATCTATGGGATCGGAGGTTCTTGCGGACTCTCTGGAGGGTCCGGACCTGAGGTACGAGAGACCGACAAAGGTGAGGGAAGAGGTGCAGGTCCGGGTAAAGGAAGGTACTGTCCGGACCTCGGTTCAAACGTGGTTGGGGGTAGCTGTTGTCACTACTCTTCTTTTAAAGTCTTGAAGGACAAGACTCTGAAACTTTCTGAAAAAATTAATTGGTTTTACCAAAGAGTATTATCTACCCAGGGTCCCGCTCTTCCGCCGACATTGAGCGCGCCGTCCGCGGAGCGCCGGCTCGACCCTCACTCCCCGACCACCGACACTACCGTCGCCGCGGAACCCCCCGGGGTCTGACTAAGAGGTGGGCTGCTGGTAGACAACAAAAAATAGTAAATATATCAAACCCTGTAAAGACAGAATACTTGAGACTTCGTAAGGCGTGGTTACTTATGCAAATTCAAAATTTATAAGTTTAAATCTCCTTATTTATTAGTTTTCTACACGAAAGGGGTCGGTTTTAGTATTAAAAATTTTCAACTTTCGGAAAGGACATTACTACAATGGGGTGGGGTTGGTGTTGTATTCAAAGACCTTCCGTCCGTATGGAGTGTAATCCTTTAGATTAGATATTTTTGGACTTGGAGTTTTATCTAAGGATCCATATTAATCGGAGGTTTCATTTCCTGACTTAAATCAAAAGTTTTCCTAAGTTGGGTCGTAAAAAGTTCAAGGATTCGTTTAAAACCTAGATAATTAAATATTTTATAACTGGATAGATGTAAAAAAACAAAGTCTTTACGTAGATGACATCAAGAAGAATCTATATTAGATCGATGCCTCTATTTATGGACCTGAAGTTCCCAAACAATTTACATTCCAGGACAGAATAAGTAGAGATATAAGAATCACTCCTGAGCATATAGAAGTTATTTAGGTACACGACAACCTGATGTATACTATTTCACAACTAACGGAAACTACACGAGGGGAAGACACCTCGTACCACTACCTCGGTAAGGAATCACGGTCAATGTCACTGGTCGTCCTGCATCCTGGTACTCGGTCGGTACCCTGGTTCATTCAATAACAGTCATAATTTATGAGAATAAGACACCGGAAACGTAAGAATCATTCAGTACTATATCATCTGGTGTAATTCAAAATTCTCATTTTTCAGCTATTGTAACTATCACTTTAAGATACACGATCAACTCTATCCATGAACGATGTACAATCCTCTTCCAGTGGTAGTACGTTAAAATCGTCTTCCTAGGGGACGAGTCAGTCCCAGAGACGATCGGGTCGGTGACAGGAAACGTACTTAACCTTTTTCTTCGGGAGAGACCTTTCTACCACGGGAAGAGGGTCCGGTTGTACCTGATGTGGTATCGAGTGTCGAATAGTCGTCTCGAACCCCTAGTAAGGATCATTACGGGTAGAGGTTCACCCAGGGACCGGGGTACGGTCACGCAAAGAGTCGACCGCAGTGACACCAGACCGACCGGAGTTAGGTGTCTGTCAGCGACGTTACACAGGGCGGGGCCCGGGGTCCTGTGGTCGGAGAGAGACGAACCTGATGTCCCTATAGTCGTGGGTGTCACTACTGGTCGGTCGTCAAGTGGTCCGAGATGAGCACCGGTTCGAGACTGTGACTAGTAGAGTTCTCCTGTTCTCCGCCAGAGAGAATCCGGAGACATAAAGAGAGACGTAAAGAGAACATGGATGTATTGACTCCCCGGACCTAGATAGTGATGGATTTAGGTAGGGACCTTTTTTAATAGGTTCTTCATCACATTTTCCAAGTCGTAGGACTCTTCTCTGAAAAGAAGGAGGGACTTGACTACTGTAGTCGATCTACGATTCTGCCGGGTCACAGAAGTACCCTCTTCTACCACTAGCACCGTAGTACCCGTGACTCTCGAGTGTCATTCGACATTCGAAATCATTTCGTCTCGTTAAGATCCCAAGGTAGTCCTAGTAAACTTCTTCCCTTCGGGACCCCGAAACCCGTTCCACCGAAGACAGAACCCTCGGAGAAAAGGTCGTTTACAGATCTCTGACACTCCAAAGTCCTTTCCAGGATTAGGTTGTTTCAATGACATAAGTCGTATTGGTGTCCGGGTAAAGTAGTCTTTGCTTCCCCGACGGGATTCTTTCGTCTTTTTACACTTAGACGTTTGTTCTTTAGGTCTGGTGTGCAGACTAGACCCGTTGAAGGGAAAAGGGACACACGCATCCCTGTGTACGAGACTCGTTCAGTAACTAACAAAAGGTATACCTTTTTTTATGTAACTTTCTCAACTGGATTTTACGGAAATTTCCCGTTCGAGTCGGTTTCTTAAATTCATTGTCTTTCAAAAGTCCTTTTTTTTTTTAGTCAACGCTATAACAATTTGTGTTTCCCGTGTTTGTGTGTGCGATTTATTTTACTAGTTTATACGCGTTTTCGTGCTTTGTGTCATCGTTTATATGGTTGATTTCAGAGACGTGTGTCGTAACATTAGAGTGTTACTAAGTTTGTAACTTGTTTACCGTTGAAATTATATATGGTAATTATCGTTTTACAGACGAAACGACTACTTTTTTTTTTTGGATTTTTGATACAACGAGATTCGTCAAAACTTTACTTATAGACTTAGTTTTGAAGGGGACACGTATATTAGTGTACGATTAAATGTAAAATTAATGAAGGATTCTTTAGTTTTCGTCAACAACTGTCTTCTTGTATTACAGTCGAAGTGCCACGTTGCAACCACCTACGAATTACTTGAATTAATCTATTAATCACTACAATTAATAGGAAGATAATACTTCTATTTCGACAGAGTGTTTACTACGTGAACCATTTCTTTGTAGTAATTTCCATAGTCACAAACGAAACAAGCAAATGAAGGTAAAAAGTTTGAGGACATTGTTCCTGAACACTATCGGACCATTATAAAGTCGGAGAGAATTTTAACCTTTCCTTTCGGCGACAACGGTAGTCGGGGTGTAACACGGAGGGGGAGTAAGACCTATGACACATAACCACTGCCCTGACGACAAAGATCGGGGGACAACAACCCTGGATTCAGACACCGGTCAACACCATGCCTCAAAGACAAAGTGTTGTATACGAAGGACACTCGAGATTGTAGATAACAAAATTCTTACCCAGTACACCCCTGAAGGGGTCACCAGGTCCCCAATTCTAAGACTCGCGGGTTACGTCCCCCGGACCCAAGTTAGGGACAACCCCCTCATCTAGGGTGTACGGTACTGATTCTGAAACGTATGACGTTCATTTCTTGGACGTACCACCTAGTTTCTAGGGAGTCCGGTACCGATTCTGGACCACGTCACTTTATTTTGTTATAAAAATTTTTATTTTATTTTTAATTTTGTTTCTTACCCTACGTATATGTACACACTCGTACTTACGGACACGTACATACACAGTTTTTCTCTTTAATTCTCTCCTCCACAGAACCGACTCACGGGTCCGGTGATCTGCTTTCGGATTTCCCGATTAGGAGTGTGTGTGTGTGTGTGTGTGTGTGTGTGTGTGTGTGCGACGGGACCGGACCGCTTAAAGGCACTCGGACGTCACGACACAGGGGTCGAGGTAGTGGTCCTACGAGAGGACGGGACCCGTTGGGGTAAGACGTACGCGACACCCTTGTAGACGTACGGACTGGTTCCCGATACTATGTAGTATGTACCTGAAGTGAAAGCCTACTTCACTTTATTCTGTGAAGTCTCTAAATTCGTTATTCTGTGTCCTAAAGTGGTAAGAAGAGAAAGAACAGAGACTTATGACGGTGTCGGTCTTGAATTACCTCCAGGAAAGACGTTCGTTAAGATCAGGTCTATGTGGTACTTCTCGGGATTGTGGTCCGGCCCCTCCCACCGTAATAGAAATCCCAGTCAATAGAGCCCTTTTCGTAGTTCTCTTTCGCAGTGACCGTCGGTATGGGTGGTGTTATTTCTTTCGGTTCTAAGGTAAATTATCTTCCAGGCCCTTGTTGCAAGTGTAGTCATCTTCGTCGCGTGAAGGGTTTCAGAAAAAATTTTCTGTACACGACAAACGAATCAGGGCGTCAGTTCAGGCTGAGAAACGCTGGGGTATCTGGCATCGGGTGGTCCGAGGAAACGAGTACCTTAAAGGTCCGTTCTTATGACCTCACCCAACGGTAAAGAATGAGACCCCCTAGAAGGGTTGGGTCCCTAACCTGGGTGAGAGTAAGTAAAGACTCACGAAAATAGGGAGATTGTCGACGACGACGACGACGAATTCAGCGAAGTCAGCACAGGTTGAGACACGTCAGGGTGTCTGCCGTCGGGTGGTCCGAGGCGGTAGGGACCCTAAGAGGTCCGTTCTTGTGACCTCACCCAACGGTAAAGGAAGAGGTTACGTACTTTCACTTTTCGCTTTCACTTCAGCGAGTCAGCACAGGCTGAGAAGCGTTGGGGTACCTGACGTCGGGTGGTCCGAGGAGGTGGGTACCCTAAAAGGTCCGTTCTCATGACCTCACCCACGGTAACGGAAGAGGTTACGCATTTTCACTTTTCACTTATGACCTCACCCCACGGTAGCGGAAGAGGTAGGAGATTGTCTCAGGGCAAATTGACGACCGAGTGTTCCGAAAAGGGGATGACTTGTAACGTCCCGAATGCTCGTTGACACTAACGAGTACTTCGAACACAGACGTCCGGAGGAGAAGAGGTACCAAAGTCCCCGAGCAAGGGGGTCGGGTAAGGAGGTGGCTACACGACTGTGTCCGATAGAAAGACGGGAGGACGGGGTGGTCCTCTTACATAATAGTTCTGGAGTGGTTAGAGACCCAAGAGTGAGGAAGTGAAAGTCTTCAGGAGTGCACAGAAGTAAAAGGGAGTTTAAATTCGACACGACACGATTCAGTGAAGTCAGAACAGACTGAGAAACACTACGATACCTGGTATCGGGCGGTCCGAGGAGACAGGTACTCTAAGAGGTCCGTTGCTATGACCTCACCCAACGGTAAAGGAAGAGGTCCCCTAGAAGGGCTGGGTCCCTGTCTTGGGCGCAGAGAATGTGGAGGACGTGGCCGTCCGTCTGAGAAGTACCGACGTGGCGGACCCCTCGGTGTAAATCCGAAGGTTTGTAGAGAAATTTCCGTGTAAGTAGAGGACCTTTTCAGGAAAAGGAGGACGGGTACTTGTAGAACAACTTAAATACTGTTCAAATTCATTTTTATCAGGGGTACTCTTGGAAGACTTAAAGTCTAAAAATTTTAAAGGATGTGGGATAATTTTCCGAAGGATCCACAGCGTCACCACTTCTTGGGTGGACGGTTACGTCCTCTGTGTCCTCTGTACCCGAACTAAGGACCCAGCCCTTCTGAGGGACCTCATCCTTTACCGTTAGGTGAGATCATAAGAACGGACCTCCTAGGGTACCTGTCTCCTTGGACCCCTCGATACCAGGTGTTCCAGTGTTTCTTGCCCGTCCTAACTCGTTGACCCGTGTGTGTGCGCGTGTGAGGGAGAATTTCTGAAAACAGATGTTAAACACCTCGGAATATGCTTCCAGTATCCACGTTCCGGAGCACGACTCCTGTGTCTACGCCTCGGGGTGTGGTTCCAGTAGAGTCCTTGACTGAATTGGGGGCATCGTTGGCAACGGCACTCGGGGGGACTAGATTTGGTAGGTCGAGGGACTGGGGTATAATCCCTTTTTGGGCAGGTTAGTGGATTTCTGTAGGAAGGTCGTCCTTAAAAGAACCAGAACTCTGGTATTTTTGTCCGAGCGAGAGGGAACTCGGTCGGACGACAAGATTGTCAGCCGAGAGGGACCGCACAATCCTCCAGACGGACGATACGAGCGCCGCGGGAGAAATAAAGACGAGAAACAAGAATTATTTGAGTGAGAAAGACTTTATGAGACCGGGCGTCTGATACCGTATTAAGTAAATGTCATCTTGTAGAGACCCTTAAGATTGAAGACTAAGGTAGTAACGAAAAACTGAAGGAACCGACCAGGGGACCTGAGGTGGTGAATTGAAGAGGCAGTAAAGTTTCGGGTAAGAAACGATAATAGTCTTTCAAGAAGGGTCGTGACCCCCCGAGGACGGAATACTAGGTAAAGTGTCCACTCACTTTAGACTCCGAAGTTGGAGTTCCCGACAAGTGGGGGCCTGTGCTTCCTCGGTTTTGTGACTTGGCCTTTTGCAGCCCAGGGTAGTCTGGAGTGGGAGGAAGGGCTTTGTCTCCGAGCGCCACGGAAGTCGTAGTCGTTCTGACTCTGAAGAGTCGTCATCCTCTGCTTCCGTTTGTACGGTCTTTCGTACTGGCGCTCGCCGAACTAGTGAGGGTCTCGCTGGTGAGTTCGAAAGGTAGGACGGGGGAAGGAAGAAGACGTGAAAATGAAACCCGTAGTGCTAAAGAAATCTCTTTTTGATTCGTATTTCCTTGTAAATGTGTGCTTTACTATACTACAGACCCTCCAACGAAGTCTTAATAAGACCCGTCTCCCTCTTTCACTCGCCCCTATCACTTCTCTGCTCTAACCGGTCCTTAACTTTTAACACATTCAATTCCCTACTTATCTATGTACACCTAAGTAAAAAAACAAAAGAGATGAATCTATAGACAAACTTTTAAAGGTGTCACTAAAAATTTTTCCTTTTGCCCATTGTAAGTGTCTCACCTACCAGTGTTTACAGTAAAAGGAACGATCCCTGGACTCAGTTCTGACGAAAATCGGCTCGATAGTGGGGTAACGACCAGAGTCGGTCGTAGGGGAGGAGGTGGTCCCCGTCCCGACGAGGTACCGGTCCCTACCCTACATCACCTGGACCCGTGTGTAAGTCCCTTCATCGATCGCCGTCCTGGTACCAGCAGGATGGGTGTGTTTACTGGTCGGAGCCTCTGGTAGTTCCGGGGTCCGTACCCGTGACGACCAAAACGTCCTTTGAGACGACGCAGACCCACCCGTCCCCGAGTGGGTGTCCCGTCGGAAGTCTTCTGGAGTACCCGGGAACCTCATTTACGAATCACGAAAGCACAGGAACGGTCCCGTCTGGGTTTAAGAACGCTTTTTGAACAGAGACCACAAAATCGGTGGCGTCACACGGGAAGAGACCGAGAGTCCCTCAAGAGTGAGAAGAGACAATTAAGATTATCCCGGGATCGAAGGGAGGCACCCAGTACTGTCGTAAAATTATATTCTGAAACCTTTGTCGTCGACTTTTGAACGAGTCGATAGTGGTTTTGGTCCCTTTACACCGTCTATGTTCGGGTCGAGAAGAGGTGGGAAAACGAAGTGATATTTGGAAGATTCAAACGAGTCCACTCCACATGCACCGGGGACGTACCCTGTAGACAGGTGTACCCATGTCAATTAGTGGCCTCCAGTCACCCCACTTTAGGTCGAGCACAAAACGGCTTGTTCTGTGTCCAGTCCCCGGACGCAGGTGGGTCTCCCCGAGGGTGGAGGAATACCCTATCTTAACCGGGGGTTGTAGGTGGACGAGCAGGGGACCAAACAAGGAAGGGGAGGAGGCGTCTCGCGGTCCTTTACAGACCTAGTGTGTGGAGGGTGCGGAGGGTGGGCACCTACGTAAGGCAGGAGGACCGACTGAGTTCTCCGGACCTCGATCCTGGGTAGAAGGCACCGGGAAGTAAAACAAAACGATTGGGGCCAGTACCAATTTGTTAAAGGGAACGCATAAGAAACCAAAGGTGACGACGTCGGTGACTGAAACGTCGGAGGTTGTAGAGGGGACACTTACTGTGATGTCGGGGTCGGACAGGGAAGAGGGTTCCCAGGATTTGAGGTTGTGTTGGATATGTTTGGCTTTATACGGTAAGAGGACGAATTAGGGGTCACGGGGGGCTAGACGGAGGTGCGGGTAGGGGGAGGAGTGTAGGTGAGTGGGAGTGTTGGGGAAGGGTGGACTGAAGGTCGAGGGTACGAGGTACACGGGTGAAAGAGAAACGACTACGAATTTTTTTGTGTGTTTTTGTCTTCTACCGTATGAAATACAAAACCTTATTAAAACCTAGGTGTCTTTTCGTCATTTCTATCATGTGTCTTAGGGGCAGGTGGGCAGTGGATTAAAGGGTATTGTTCGACACAGACGGTTCTGATCCTTCGGTTGTAAACAACAACCACAAAAGGGTTGGATAAAAATTTGTTCTTTCCGACTTCGACTCGTCCACTGACCTCAGTGGACGACACTTCTCCCTACCGACCGGTCTCACACGGGAGACTAGAGGGACTCGACTCTCTCCGTATTATTTCACTGAAGGACCCGTGGGAGTCAACCGGAAACCACTGGAGTTCCCTTGGGTCCCAGGGTTGGAGACAGGATATGTGAATCCGGGTATCGGAAGTGGGACCATCTCTGGTACTGAAGTGTAAGACTAGGGTCTTCCCTGACACTACCTCCAGTCCCCCTCTTTTTCTTCTTTATGGTAGATAGTATAGTCAGAACGGAGTTTCAAGTCGAGTGGACGGTTCTTCGCTCGTAAAGGATGACTTTCACTTCGATCCATTTTCCGTAGTCCTTAGCTTACGACACACAGAGGGAGGTTCTTTGTTAAATAGTCACGAGATCTCGACAGTCGACGACTGTACTATTCCTTATTGTGGTTTACTTATTACAAAGGAGGTTTGGGTCGAGGAAATTAATGTTCGGAGAAGAAAGGTCTTCTCTCTGTCTTCTACGTCTTTGTGGTTAAAGTACGTGAACACGGACTTATTACAGAGGTACGACGAAAAAGGTCTACCGCTGGAAGAGTGACCTCCCTGATTACTACACCCGTATAAATCCCTTTTTGGTTATTGCCTCAGAAATTGGAAGTTGTTGTTTTACGCACAACATGTTTTACAAGGAACCCTATGTAATCTTTTATAGTTAATGTAACGAGTGACTCCACATTAGTCGACATTATTAGTTTTAATTAAAAATTTTTATTAATTTGTCTGGGGTCCCGTTTATCAACACAAGAATGGGCTACCGTAGAGTTACATGTATGTATGGACTCTTCAACGCGGAAGACAATCGTTGTTTCCGTAGATCGTACCTCCCCACTGCCTACACCCGAGATGTCCGACCGTTCAACGAAGGGTGTCTGTCCTCCCTCTCGGGCTTCGTCGAGGGGTATGTAGGAAATTCTTGGAAGGTGCGTGACGGTCCGTGACATGGGTAGGGTCTGACTCAATGACCATTCTCTGCGACGAGTCGTTTCTAAGTCAATGAGAAAAATTTAATTTCGTCCCAGGGGAAACAAAGTTTTTACTAAACAGAAAATTTTAAGGTGTTCTGTCTTTTTCGATCTCTTTTCTATCCGACCTCCATTTTACCCGAGTTGGTTCTTCACATACGTTTATGTACGCACCGAACATGTACACAAACGTTTTTAAATGGGGTGACCCGTACGCGCCAATGGGGTCAACCCGGTACGAATAGAGAGACCGAAGGTTCACGGGTTTACTTTCTCCTTTTGTATTGGCACAGTCTTCAAAAGGAAAAATATTCAACGACGCCTTTTCGTGTCAGGAAGGACCATGATTGTCGACTCCCTGTACATGGGACTCCGAGAGACCGGGGGTGACGTCAGGTCGGTGTGACGATCCTGGAGGTTGTGTGAGGACGGAGCCACGGAAACGGACCACCAGGAGGGACGGACTGGTAAGAAAGGGTCCCAGTGTTCCGAGGATAGAAAGGAATAAAGAGACGAGAGTGTGGAGGGGTGGTCTCTTCTGAAGACCGGTGGAGGTAGGTTCACCGGGTCGTGGAGAGAGAAGTGGGATGGGGTGAATGACGAGGTAAAAAGGAATAACGTCAATCGTGGGGTTGTAATGTTTGAATGAATAGAAGAAAAGCAGATAGAAGTGGATGATCTTACGTCAGAGGAATCTTCGTCTTTTATACGACCGAAGAGGAAGACATTAGAGCCATGAATCTCGTCTCATGACTTATTCGTGAGTTATTTTTGAACACCTCACTTGCTTGCCTACCGACTCTGGAGTCGACGACATCTTCTGTAGAAGTCGTCAAACGGAAGTGGTTTCTGTTTCGGTCGAAGTTTATAAGAAGGAAAGTCCAGAGAGGTATACTCGGTTTTCGTTTGACGATAATATATTCAGTAGACATTTGACTGTACCGAGGTTTGTGACGACAGATGAGTTCGAAGAAAGTCCACCCGACAAGAGTCGTCTGGAGGGATCCTGAGTCTCCACGATTCGACACGATCACCGTCACTAGACCGTTCTCCGTCCATCAAAGTTATCACGGCCCCAAGGGTATTTTGTGTCACCGGGTCAGCAGTGAAGGGGTCGACGGGTCGGTCTGATTGGACAGGAGGACCCCTGTCGTTGGTGATTGAACCAGTTCCTCAATCTTCGAAGTCTCTTCGGGTCCCTTCTCCCCGACCTGGGAACGACGATGTTTGCTGTGACCACTCCTCGTTCACGAACCCGTGTTCGTCCCTACCAGGACGAAGGCTCCCACCCCGTCGACTTGGTGTCCGCCCTACCAGAAGCGGAACTCGATATTTCATTTAACCTAAAAACATTTAACAAGATGAAGATTTCGTGAATGTGTAAGGTTCGCGAAGGTAAGATCACCTTCGTCTCGTGTGAAGACCAAACTTCGGGTCCTTAGCTTCGAGACTCTCCAATACCTTAACAGATTCACACACGAGTCGTCACGTCTCTGGTACTTACTTCTAGGACAAAGGTGAGACGGTGAAGGACCGACGTTTCGGGAACTGAAAAAGAAAAAAAAAAAAAAAAAATCTAAAATAGTGTGTAGATATTTTACTCTGATTTTTATCAACACACCACATCGACCGTGTCTTTGGAGTCAATAAGTGAGTCAGTCAGTCGGTCATTCAGACATCTGTTTATATTACTCGTCACAGAAGGTGTTCGGTTAAGTGACTCCTGTGTCGGACGGAAGTCGAGACTTGTGGTCCCGGGTCGGTCGGATCAGTTAAAGTACCCGGGTGTCGGTCGGATCAGTTAAAGTAAAAGGTAGAAGGAAAGGTGGAACCCGAAAGAGACGAACAGGACTGTAGATGACAAAGACTTCGAACCTTTCTTCTTCGAGGGGAAGGGGTCCTCCAGACCCGTGAACGTCCGTCGGGGAGTAAGGAGAGAAGAGGGTCGTAGGTCGCTACTACGGGAGGGGTAGTCCGTAACTGGTCTCACCTATTGTCTGGGCACCACTGTCGTTCTGGATCTAAGACTCGTGTACACCTCAGTTGGAGTGAGAGGTTTCAATATACCCGTCTCGAGGTTGACACATTCCATAGACGGTTGGTAGAGGGGGTGAGGGACCCTCGGGGAAGAGTGACAAAGGGTGTCCATAAACAGGGTGACGCCTCCAGTCCTCCATTTACTGAGTCTCCTCAATGTACTTAAAGGGTTCCAGAGAACTAGGATTCCGATACCGATAACTTCCTGATGGAAGACGGAGATTTCCATTCAGGCACTGGGGTCGTAGTCTTATATGCTGTCTAACACAAGAGGTTCCTCCCGGAGCCGTTATAAAGGTTAGGATACACGAGAGCGTCTTGGAACGGTGGAGGGATAGTCCTCCGTCAGATAGACGGGAGGGGTACTTGGACCCTTCTCAAAACACGGACAGACCTGGTTTTTCCCGGTGACGTCTCCACTACAACGTATCGAAGGTTTCGACCCATTACTTACTTTCCGTTACCCCGGAGGTGGAAAGAGAGAGGGAAAAAGGTAAAAAGAGAGAGAAGAAGAGGGAGTGATACCTTTACATTTTGAGTCGGTGATCCATCGTTCCTTCGAATTCTGCGTACGTCTTTAGTGCACATCCACAAGACCAGTTGTCAGAGTCGGTCTCGGTCGTCGTTGGGGGTCTACACGTTCACTCAAAAGGGTACTAGAGTGGATTCCGGGGTCTGTAGCACCTCAATCTCTGCGGGGATTGAGGACGACACGGAGTCTAGGGAATGGTATCGTACGTACTAGTGTGTGTGTGTGTGTGTCAGTACAGCCGTACTGACTCAAAATCCAACCAAACTATACGTCAAAATCTCTGTACCTACTCTTTGGGGGTTGTCGAGTAGGGTTACACCAGTTCTCCGGGGTGGTGGCACAGGGGGTTGTCACGAAGTCGGGGGACACGACGCGGGTGTGTGGGTCGAGGACGACTCGCCACCCTATCCCGAGAACATCATGTGGACCGAGTTTCGTTCACCCGTCCTCATAACCAAACCCAAAATTGCGGAATTCCTTGTCGCCGAGAACCGTGAGTTCATCTCGGGCATAATTGAAGATAGATTTCGATTGGATTCTGGACTGAGGGACTTACGTCCGAGATGACCCTTCGGTGTCCGTAACGGGGACTTACAAACCTTCTTGTGCCTTCGTCGAGGATAGGTCCCTGCTCTCTCTCTTCGGTATTGTGTGCCCATAAACTTCGCTTACAGACTACAAAAGATTCCGTTTCCCCAGACCCGAGTGGAGGCGAAACGTGAGTCCCAGGAACCAGACGGCGGGTCCGTAGTCGGAGTACCGACTCCTGTTCGACGGCGAGGTACTTCTTTGAAACGGCACCACAGGTTGCAAGCTCGCTGACCGGTCGCGGAAGAAAAGTCTACGACTACTATCTCTTCGTTTCTGTAGTCTCCGCTTCAATTCTCTCTCTGTGTGTACTAAAGATATCGAACGAACCGAGAGTTTCCCGGAAGGTCCCCGTGTTCGGGTCATACGGACAGAGGTTATTCCCTTCGTTGGGTCGGATTTTCAAACTTAGTAATACTTAAAAAACTACGACTCTTTGAATTTTCGTTCATACACTCAGTACTGGAGATATTTTACTTTGAATTGTGTAGTAAGGATGTTACCGTAACTGATTATGCTCTCATTTTTACAACTCAGTGACTATCTTACGTTTTCGACAATTATAGAAACCCTACTTCTGAAAATGAACCTTGAACTTTTGGACTCTGAGGTCCAGTGACGTACTGAACCGTGTTCCAAAGTTTGGCCTATACACTTATAGTCCCGTCCTGGATTTTGGGATTCAGGGTCTCAGGTTCGATCTCGAGGTTGTCCTCCGGGAAAGGAGATTCTCTAATGATCTCAGACGAACGAACGAACCGTGGAGACCGGAAGGAAAGTAGACTCTACGTTTCGTCGTAATCAGGGAACTCGTTTCTGAATCCTCCGAAGCCACTACATTTAGGGTGGGTGGTCTCCCTACTCTCTCTTCCACACCATATTTTCCGAGACCCGGGACTCACCTTGAGGCCCCCTCGGGCCGAGAAACTCTGAGTCTTCAAGACAAGGGACTTCGGTTCCTCTGTCTCTGGATCCATTACGACGGTTCGGAACTCGTAGCAGAGAAGGGTCTCGCCCCACTGGAGGAGCTAGAAGTGCAGTGAGAGAGGTCCAAAGTGTCTTTCTAGCTAAAACTTCCATAGGAGGTCAAGGACGGCGGAGACACGGTGCTCGACGACGGTCTCTTAGGCATGCCAGAAGACCTATAACACGACTTGATTACCTCTCTCACGTAGTGTGTTAGTCTCGTCGGAGTCACGAAGGGGGTCTCTTTCGGTCCTCTACCGTATAGTACAAGGAAAATACACGGAGAAAGAACTTGTAGTGGAGTCGGAACGTTCGAGGTCGGTCTTTCGACAGTCATACATCTCGGTATCCTGTTCGTATTATCGATGGTTGTAGGAACACTGGACCGGAGAGGGGGTAGAGGTGGTGGTTCAGGACGGCCGGAGTGCACAGGTCTCGACCCTTTGTACTAACTACCCGAGTTACTCGGAGAAAGAGGGTAGGGGTTCGGACAATCTATGGTTTGTCTCTCTATGGGACACATTCGAGATCCGTTGTTTTATCGAGGGGCGTTTGTCAAGGAAGCGTGGAACTGAAAGTACAATCGGGGAGTCCCCCTACCTAGGTCCCCGGGTCCGTGGTTCGGTCAAGAGAGACAAGTATGAAGGTTAATGGTTGGGCAGGGTACGGGTCCTGAACGTCCCCCTACCCGTTTCGGTCGGTCAACATCGACGAGACACGGATCGGAAGATGAGACTTGACACGGACAGAAGACTAAACCCCAGTGAACCGAGGGAGAAGTCATGGTCGGAGATATCGAACAGAAAGAGTGGGGTCCCCTTACCTGTAACAAGTCAGGTGAGATGATCAATTTAGGGTCTTACGTTCATAAGTACAACATTAATTCTGACGTCGTCTCATCTGAGATTTGTGTGTTCTAAAAACTCGTGACCGAAACCCGTGTTCAGACGGGTCTTTTATTCCCGGGAACAGGGAAGGTAGACCGTAGTGTTCTATAGTGTTCCATTCACAGTGTCAGTCGGTTGATTACACCGTCTTCGAGACGACTCCGTAAGACCTAGTTCTCCCTCTTTAAAGAGTCTATGTACCTAGACCGACGGAAAAGAAGGGGGGAGTGTGACGGTTAGGGACATTGAACTAAACTACGATAGTTTAGGATCTTATTTTAGGTCATTCGGTTTATAGAATATTTCATTACTCCACGAAATGAAGTAAAGATAAAAGATCTCTTCTTTCGACTCTCTGCCAATCCAATATCGAACTTGACTCACTCTATCGTATGGGCAAAGGTGTAGATCACCAGGTTTCTTTTCAGTTCTCTAGTCTATTCTTCAATTTAGTTGAATGTCTCTTCAAGAGTCCGAAATCAATCATATGGTTCAAGAATCAGAGTGGCTCAGGGTGCCTTGAAAGGGAAATGGGTAGGTGTGTATGCAGGTAGGCAAGATAAAGAACATATGTTTCTAATGAGGTTAGAATGAGAGATGGTGTAATGGAACGATACACTAATGTAAAAGATCCTGGAGAAGACCGAAGTTTCTTAGAAGAAGTATCATAAACGAGGGAACAGAATCCCCTCTTTTTACTTTTTGCGTTGGGATCGCTAATCGCGATAGGTAGATGAGGAGGTGTCTGTTTGTTGTTTATTTTGCATGGTAGCGAGTTCGAACCCTTAAGCAGGGGAGAAAAAAGAGAGTGAAGAAGTAAACCTCTTTCTTTCTGAACTACTATTCCTCAGTAAGATCCGAACCCAAGGTTAGGTTTAGGAAGACCTATTGATCATCTCTTCTCTAACAAGTAGTACTTGAGGTCAAAGAAACCCTAGTAAAGTAACAAGGAACAATGTTTATTAATAGGACGTTTGAGTCATGTGTAGTTGTACTTTTTTCTTTTTTTTTTGAACAGATTAGGTCAATTTCGTTCGTAGATACTGTTAAAGGTACTACCTATAAAACGTCTGCCTAAGATCTTTTTTTTTGAGAAAAATAAAGAGAATAATTTATAGTAGATACGAGGGTTGTCCGGGGGAGGAGGGAGAGACCCAAAGGGGTAGTAAAGAAAAACGTCTGAGGACTTTGTGACTTTAGACGGAAACGAACCGTAATTAGAGTAAGGAACACCTTACCCCGGTCCCGGTCGAAGTACCCGGACACCGAGCACGTTAACGAATACCAGGAGTGAGCCTTCCCAGGGTACAAACCCGAGACGACAGCGTTAGAACTTTAAGAATCATTAAAAACTTGTTCTTGGGACATAAATATAAGACGACCTTAGGGTGTGCAGTATATCGACCAAGATTTATCCCACGCCACCAAGTGTAGAATGCAAGGGATACCCGGTGTACGAGGTCTTAAGGACCCCCATAAGTACAGGTTCATGGGAGAAGAGACCCGGGTAGTGGGTTGGTTCGTCTTATCTGTCATGTACAAACACCTAACTTGGTTTTTACTCTTTGTTCCTATACTTTTTTATGGTCACATACTGTTACGGGTAATAACTTTAAAGATCCTATTTCAGGGAAACCCAAAACCTCCAGAGAAGCGGTACATCTCCCTAAACTCCTCTCGTCGAGATTGGAAGAACACGACTCGTCGTCGTCTGTCACGTACTCCGTGTACTCCTTCGACCGCAACCTTAATATCCACCGCTTGTCCTACAGGGTCACGAGGACGTCTTTCGGGTCCCACGACTCGTCCGACTCCGTGAGCCTCTCCCTGACCACCCCGAACCTCTCCGACATTTCCTGCTGAAATAAGTTTGACGACATGTCTCGCGACTACCGTCACAGGAAGACTCTTCTCCGCAAGAGCTACCGGACGCCGTACTTTGTGTGTGTGTGTGTGCAAGAGCTACCGGACGCCGTACTTTGTGTGTGTGTGCACAAGAGCTACTGGACACAGTACTTTGTGTATGTGTGTGTGTGAACCCTTGTGAAACTTCAAATATGTGGTTGGGTCAATCAGCCCTTTTACTACCTCAGAGTCTCAGGAAAGACATAAGGTTTTGCACTGTAAAGGTTTTAGTTTGTCCTGACGAAGGGGATGGAACCTAGAAGATAAATTCGTCCACTGGTTACTTCCCTTAAGTTTGTAAATTCAGGTGGTTTTTATCCATATTTTTAATTTTCAAATGGTGTCAGTTTAATACGTTTCGTCGGTACCCCTTGGTCTCTAAAGACACAAGGGCCACATTGTTTCAGCTGGGAGACATATGTTCTTGCTCGACGATTATCGCAGATCAAAATTTTTGTACAATAATTGATAATTATGAACAACAGTCTGTACCTAACAATACGAGAAGGTCAATGGTACGGTTCATAAAAACGTAAAGAAACGTATACAGATGTGTATAACGAAGTAAATTTGTAGTATTGTGGTGGTACTTCACCTGTAATTCTAACAGTGTGAAATCCCTATTTTTCCGGCTCTCAAACTCTCTACCCTCTCTCTCCACGAGTCGTTCTCATTTTGGATGTGGTCTGTGAACTCAGTAGGAGAAGTGGTGACATAAAAGATTTCCTCTCCACGCGAGCTTATAGGTGCCCGAAGTCATACACTCCCTAAAATCTCCCAACTCCGTCTTCCAGGACTAGACACCAGACTTGTAACTTCGGTAGGAAGGCAAACTGAAGCAACTTTTCTTAGGTGTCTTGTTTGCGGTACACGTTTTAGAAGGTCATCGAACCCTTCCAGAACAATGAAAGTCTAACGAGCGAAGTTTAAAGTATCCATCCCGTTCAAAGTATGATTGACGATGAAATTTTACTCCCTAAACCTCGAGTACGAAATAGTGGTAGGAGAGGAGGAAACTCTCTACCCAGTGTAGAAGGTTTGACTTCAATTCTCAGCACTCTCAGTGTCCGCCACTCGTCCTCTCTTCCCACCACCCACACCCGTCGCTCTCAGGACCCCGGACCGTGGGACGACTTGTGCGTAGACGGGGTCCTCCGTGGTTACGAAACCACAATCGAGACTCATAAACGAAACTGGTGATCCCTCGACGATACCTAACTAACAATCATGGTGGAAGTTTAAGGACACAACTGTGGGATCATAACATTACACTACATAAGTCTCTACCCTACCCTACATAAGTCTCTACCCCAGAGAACCTCCACTGATCCAGTACTCCTACCTCGGGAGTCCTACCCGAATTACGGGAATGTCCTTCTCTGTCCACTCGAACGTACGAGAGAGACAATACAGCTCCCGTGTTACTCTTCTACTGGTAGGGATTTTGGTCTTTTTGTCGGGACCGTCTAGTCGACCGTGAAACTGGAACCTGAAGGGTTGGAGATCTTGCGACTCTTTACTTACAAATGACGATTCAAAGGGTCAGGGTTTGAGTGATTCTGTCCTTGAACCACCGACGAGAGTAAGAACTGTGTTGGAGGGTTAAAATTAGGGGAACCTCGACTGTTCCCTATAAAGAGGGAAGAACCTCAATAAAGACTTCTTCGGAGACTTATGGAAGGAAAGTCCAACGGATCTTGACTCGTAGTCGGTCTGACTTATGGTCAGGTCCTTGACACGGCTAAGGGACTGGGCCTCGTACGTCCACGGAGGTGTCCGTCCTCCACGACCCCCGTGACCAGGGTGACAGAGATGTTCCGTACTTCTCCTTCCTCTCCCCGACAGGACCTTGGACGACGTCCCTTGTGTGGCCCTCGACGCCCGTGCTCGAAGACCTCCGTCTAGAGTCGAACGTTCTCTTTCACGAAAGGTTTGTAGTGCCGACAGGACGACGGAACTTGAGGGCATGTGGTGTCTCTCGAGGAGTGTTTTTTCACTTACCGGTGAACAGTCCTTTCCAAAGGTCTTACTTTACCCTTCGTCGTTCCTGGTTGTGTCTCAAGTTGAGACCGAAGACTCTAAAATACTTAGACACACACACGTACACACGTGTGTATGTTATTTCTTACACATGTGCACACGTGTGTCTAAATGTATATTCGTGCACAGACGTCCGTACGTAACGGTACGCACCTATACATACATCTAGCTCTCTCTCGCTCTCTCTTGCGTATGTTCTTTTTATCCTGGTCTATTTTTGTCTGAGACCGAAGTTAAAGTCCTTCCGGGTTTGTGCTGTTTGCCTTGACCTAAAATATCCTCTTTTCCTTCGTCTTGGAAACCGACATTTCTGGAAAAACTGGCAAACAACTACTCCTTATTGTTATTAATCCGACTTTAGGTTATGAAACCGGTGGACTACACTTCTCGATTGATTGACCTTTTCTGGGACTACGACCCTTTCTGACTTCCGATTTCCTCTTTCCCCTCTGTCCGACTCTACCAATCTATCGTAGTAGTAGAGTTACCTACACTTAAACTCGTTTGAGGTCCTCTATTACCTGTCTCCTCGGACCATACGATGTCAGGTGTCCCAGCGTTTCTCAGACTGTGTTGAATCGTTGACTTGTTGTCGTTGTTGTTTCTAATTTGATTGTAAGTGTCATTTTTGGGGTTCGCCCGCACGTCGAAGATCCGCTCCTGTCTCGACTCCGCGGGCACGTAGTCCGACACCGGGGATGCTGGTGACTCTACACAGAGTCCACCAGGTTCCACTCTTGTGACGTCCCACGATGGGTCGGTGATTCGCGATGGACCCACCATTTCCCGGAGGGGAAGGAGGGCGGGTAGAGTCTAAGGTAAAGGTCCTTCCTGTCGTCCAGTCAGACCTGGTTCACCTGTCGCTAGTCGTCACACAGTATGTCTGTGGAGGAGTCGTCCGTGGAATGGTGGTGCCGGTCACACTCCAAGAATGGCGGTACTACACGAGGCACTACTTCTCTTCCTACACAGACCCCAGACGACTCTTGTAGGGTGACATGTCGAAGAGGTGGTCGAAGACCTACTTCACCCTCTACAACCGTTCACTTCCTCGTCGACGTCGAAGACGTAGACCGACTCCGAGAGATGACGGACCTCCCACCCTCTCCCGCTGTCTGGTTCCGACTCTTTAGTCGGCAGACTTGACGGAAGAAACGTGTTGTCAGAGGTTAGAGGAGAACCTTTGGTCGGTGCAGAATGAGTGGAGACATGCAGAGTGACATTAGACATATCGGCGACGAAGTTTTTACCCTAGAATATGTGACATCCATGGGTTACTTATGTATAAATAAGTTTCACTATAACTTGTTAGTCACTATACTTGGTTCACCCTCCCCCGTTCACTCCTCGTCGTGCAGAAGGTCACTGGTAAACCTTCTTCTCACCTACTGTTAAATTCCGTCTCCGGTACCCTTCCGACAGTACCACTGGGTTCAGGGACGACAATACACCCCTTCTCCTACTTCGACATTCCAGTCTAGCGGGTAGACACGAGTGGTTGTGTCGTGTGTAGCACGAGTCTGTACCTACGTGCGTAGAGTCAATTAAGAATGATTGTTGGGAGATTCAATGGGTGCTGGCAGGAGGAGTGAGTGTACCAGGCCGGAGACGGACCTCATTGCGGTGGCAGGTCAGTATCTCGGTGCGAGTCTTGACCCGATGGTTCGAATGTGAAAAATAGTGAGGTGATGGGATGGTATGAGTCGAGCCTTTTGGTTTGCAGTCCCAGAGGAGTGATACCCCGTTCTCCTTAGGTCCTATGGTCAGTACAGTGATTCCTCAGGTACCGAGTCCTTGGTACCTTTCCTGAAAGCATGTTAGAACAACCCTTCAATATCGACGGGGTCTGGGTTTACCAGACTTACTTCAAAGTCGAACTTGAAGAAACCCCGTTACCGTCATAGAAGTAGGTCCAAGTAAGTAAATTCTTAACAAATGACACGGGTCCGTATCCCCTCGTTTTCTTACAAGTTAAGTCCACCTGTAAAACTGAGGGGAGTATTCTTTTAAAATATGACGTCGATCTCCTATTGACTACAATCGAGTCTCCTGTCCTGAAAGACGAGACTAACTTAGTCCTTACCGTCCCCACTGTGCCTTTCATCATTCTTCCGGTAAGGTCCCCAGAGACCCGTCTCAGAGACTCGAGAATAACGTCTGTCCACCTCCCGTCAAACGACACCAAGGATTTCGTAGGTGTCAGGACGTCGGATCAGAAGGAGGTCCCAAGACCCCAGTCGTCAACCGTCCTCCACCGAAGAGTGAGTCGAGAGGCGTCGAGACACAGTATTTGGTCCTCCTTATTCAGTAGTGGACGTGAGTGGAGAGTCGCTGCTCCGTACTGGAGGTGCGTAGTGCACTTTATAGAGGTACCACCTTTCGTTCTGGAGTCTGACTTTCAGGGCGAAGACAACTGACCACCGTAACAGACCTCTTCGGACCTTCGTTTGGGACTTGATCTGTGGTCGGGGTACCGGTAGTAAAGGTGAATCAGGGAGAGGACCAGGCATACGATTGTGACGTCGACGACCCGTACACGTGTCGGTCGTCGAGTGTTCACGGGGAAGGGACCCCGTAACGGGAGACGACTAGTTCAACGAAGTGGGTCCTCCGTTACGGGTGAAGGGTCCTGTTCACCACCACCCCCCCGTTGTCAATAACTGGTGAAACGTACATGGAGTTCCACCCCGTTGAGACCCTACGCCTATCTCGTGTGGAGTCGAGGGGAACCTTGGTTCGATGAAGGCTTCGGTCCAGGCGGATCAAAGAGCGAGTAGGAGGAGATGTAGGGAAGAGACGAAAGGACTCTCATGACGGGGGTCATATAGTGAAGGTCTTTTAGAGGTGGAATCTGAGACAAAGAGCCTCTTCCGTTACCGTCGGGTGAGGTCATGAGAACGGACCTTTTAGGGTACCGCCTCTTCGGACGATCCGACGTCAGGTACCTCAGCGATTCTGAACCTGTGCTGACTCGCTGAAGTGAGAGTGAAAAGTGAAAGTACGTAACCTCTTCCTTTACCGTTGGGTGAAGTCACAAGAACGGACCTCTTAGGGTCCCTACCACCCGACGGTAGAGACCCCAGCGTGTCTCAGCCTGTACTGACTCGCCGAGTCGTCGTCTGAGACAAAGATCCCTGGACCGATTCTGGACGGTAGTAAGTAGAGAGGTGGACGACGAACCACTCGAGGGAGACGACCCCTGACGCCAGGGGGTTTCTGAGGGAGGGTGGTTAGTGACGTCAGGGTCCTCTTCAACGACTGGCGGTTGGTCGACCGTACCTGTACGGACCCACTCGAGAGAGTCCTCTGCCCGGGAGCCCCGAGAAGCCCGTATGGGCTGGGAGAGCCACGGGTGTGGGAGGGGCCAGACAAGGGTGTTGTGTCCGGGCTTACTACGGGAAAGACTGGGTGGAGGTCCTCTTGGAGGTCCCCGTAGGTGACGAACCCCAAACCTCGGGGTTCGTTCTTGAGGGAGTTCTCGTCGACGTACTTGAGGAAGTCGACGAAGGCCCACCCTACACTGAGTCGTCCTCGGACATCTGGGAGGCGTCGCAACAGTGGAAGTCGGAACCGGAGCCCCGACGACCACAAGACCCGTCTGAGTGAGTGCCGGGGGAGTTTCTGTTCTCTTGTGGTCGTACTCAACGGACGGGACGGGGTTTCGTGAGAGTGTAGGCTGTGCACGTGCCACCCTAAGAGTAGTTTGGTAGTTGTGCATTCCTTTGCCTCCGAGGCTCCTCCATCCGCCCGAGTCTCCGCCGGACGACACTGAAGACTTGGACACCACCCGTCTTCGACCCGTGTCCCGATCTCTCTGGTCGTCGTGAGTCGCTCCTTCGGGTCCTACACAGGGCCCGTTCCGTCAAGGGAGGAGCCACGGTACCGAGGCGTAGTCAGTTCACCATTACTACCTTTCCTTGTGTGTTTCTGCCCGCTCTTACTCTACTCCTGGGAACGGACGCCGTACGGACCGGGACCACACGCCAGTTCTCTCGACCGGGGGTGGAAAGACACCCCAGGAGTGGAAATGACGGACGGTCCGAGACTACGACAACTGGGAGTCCCCCTTTCTCTTCACCCTGACCTCGGTCACACTATAGGTTCTGGGCCTTCAGGAACCAGAAGTGAAAGAGTCAAAATGTAATGTTTTTATAACCCTCTTATTACACTACCCTCAGTAACCGGGTCTATGCAGACCCTTCTGTACCTCTACGGTCCTCCGGTCTACTATGTGGGTTCCTGTACGCCGGTCCCTGAGGACTGAGGACCGGGTACTCGAAAAGTACGTTCAAGTAGACGACCGTGGAGGGAACCGAGTAAGTATTTTAATTACGTCGGTAAGAATTAATTCGACATTTTACCTAAATTACCGTGGATCCCTCCACCACTGACATAATTAATCGAGGTGCGCCGGAACCGACCTTTCTATGATATACTTTAACATCGTTTACCTTTAGGAACACCGGTGAACGGAAGACGTACTTTTGTCCAGACAGTGTACAAGACACGTCGTTTCCTGAAAACCTCGACTGAGCCTCGACTTTCCTCCGTTCCCCCACACCCCTACTCTCAAGACCGTGGTCCCGGACAGAGTAGGTGCCGTCTGACCCTCCACTGGAACCCGGTCCGAGAGGGAGTCTACCCTTGATGGATCACACCCCTCCTTCTCGGGACCCAGTCCTATACGAGACACCGATGACCGTCCCTCGACCGACCTTGGGGCTGAGTCGTCTACCGCTCGGACCGGACACCCGTATACGGCCCCAGGTCGGGGTCACCTAGGTCCCTTTAAACTTCGTCCCTACCGTAACCACTCCTCTTTGCATAAATAAATAATTATATCTTTATATTTTAATCTAATCCTTCTTTACCATATCATCCTTTAAATCCGCCTCTTTTCCTCCGACTTATTGAACCCAATGCACCTTTCGGTTATTTCAAGTCTGTTCCTCGAACGTGGCAGATACAATCCGGCGGCCGCGGGCAAACTTATAGCCTCTAACGGGGCGGGACCCGGGAGAGAGAATGTCTAGAATCTTCGGCCCTGTTCATTCGTCTGTACCGCTCGGAGGTGCGGGGTCTACCCTTAAGTCGGTCTTTTTCTTTTCTTGCCGTACCCCTTCGGGTCGTAACCACATTCTGAGGTTTTTGAAATAAAAAGTTTTAGTCGAATATATGGAGTTCAACATGTATTTCTTTATTACCTTATACGTCTCAATACGTCCCCGTCGTCAGGACTGGGAGTGACTCTGTTTGTTCCGAAAGAAAAACGTATGGGAGGGCATATGTTTTCCAGAGTCCACCAAATGTAATAGAAGNACCCTCCACTGGAACCCGGTCCGAGAGGGAGTCTACCCTTGATGGATCACACCCCTCCTTCTCGGGACCCAGTCCTATACGAGACACCGATGACCGTCCCTCGACCGACCTTGGGGCTGAGTCGTCTACCGCTCGGACCGGACACCCGTATACGGCCCCAGGTCGGGGTCACCTAGGTCCCTTTAAACTTCGTCCCTACCGTAACCACTCCTCTTTGCATAAATAAATAATTATATCTTTATATTTTAATCTAATCCTTCTTTACCATATCATCCTTTAAATCCGCCTCTTTTCCTCCGACTTATTGAACCCAATGCACCTTTCGGTTATTTCAAGGTCTGTTCCTCGAACGTGGCAGATACAATCCGGCGGCCACGGGCAAACTTATAGCCTCTAACGGGACGGGACCCGGGAGAGAGAATGTCTAGAATCTTCGGCCCTGTTCATTCATCTGTACCGCTCGGAGGTGCGGGGTCTACCCTTAAGTCGGCCTTTTTCTTTTCTTGCCGTACCCCTTCGGGTCGTAGCCACGTTCTGAGGTTTTTGAAATAAAAAGTTTTAGGCGAATATATGGAGTTCAACAGGTATTTCTTTATCACCTTATACGTCTCAATACGTCCCCGTCGTCAGGACTGGGAGTGACTCTGTCTGGTCCGAAAGACAAACGTATGGGAGGGCATATGTTTTCCAGAGCCCACCAAATGTAATAGAGGACCGGTTCTCCGGACGATTGTAAAAATACCGAGAGAAGGACCTATTGACAGATAGTTGGTCTTTTGAGGAAAAGGGATCTTCACAAAAAAGAAATGAGACGTAGTGGGAGTTTCATGATTTATTTCAATGTAAGGACATCTTGTTTCCACGTCACCCAATATTGTTTCTTTCATGAAGTGAGTTTCTAGATTACAACGATTATGGTCCAGATGATGGACAAAAAGATATATGGTTGATAGAGATGTTTATTTTCTATACTTTTAAACCGTCGTTCATAACCGAGTCGTTTACTTTGGAAATTAGTCAGGACAAGATTACTACAACTGAGGAGTCTTCGCGGATGTAAGGATCCTACAAAATTCGAAGGACACGGAGGACACCAGTCCTTCGGAGTTTGTTAGTGTACGCGTCGACATGTTCAGGACGTCCGTCCGATCTTTCGGTAGTCTCCCCAAAAACCTAACTTTGTGAGCATAATACGGGTCGTCTAAATAATAGATTTTCGAGATTAAAAAAGGTCTTTTTCCACCACCCCCCTGTCGGGGGACAATTACTGCCTTCTCATCCATCTTTCGCATTGTGTCATTTCGTCCGTCTGAGACCAGAACCCCCACCTACGAGTCCTTTAAGGTCCCCCGTGGGGACTTCGGACTAGTGTTGGAACGCAAAACAGTCCGAAGGAAGGCGTACTGGAACAGTGCCCGCCCTAAGGAGTGCGACCGGGGGCCGTCCGTATCCCCGACTGCACCCGTCGGGGATTGAGTCTTACCGTCGGGTGGTTGAATTCCGGGACAGGAGGAGGTCCACTCCCCTTACCACTCCCCTTACCACTCCCCGTCAGACATCTTGGTACGAAGGAGGGACGGACCGGCCCCCGCGGATCGAAGACCCGTCTCCAGGGTAGGGGGTGGGGGAGGTCACAAAGGAAACTAGAAAAAATGTAGAAAAAAAAAAAAATGAATGAAAAGGTCATACAACGAAATCAACTATAATTGGGTAGTTTTGTAAAATAGAAAAACGTTTAGAAGACCAGAAATATCCATCAGAAAAATAATTTTGATTTGTGAATTTAAAATAATCCAGTAAATAACAATAAAATTTGACTGACTACCTTTGTTTACCCAAAGTCCCACTCTCTGACTCCCCATTTAGAACCGAATCAGTGATACTCAGTGAATTCGACGTCGGACACAGTAGAGGAGCTGGGAGAGCTGGGAAAGCACTCTACCCAGAGTACCGGGGTGATTGGGCCCTCCCTCGACCAGTCACCTCGAAGTGGAGGGACTTAGAGTGTAGGTGGAAATTGTGGAGGACGTGACCCCGGACAATCCCCTACACTTCGTGGTCTGAGTCCTCTACCTCCGACCGTGGTACTTATGTGAAGATCTTTTCGAATCGATTTTCTTGTATAAGTAGGGGAACCGGCAAATCGTTTATTAATACCTCGTTTGTAATGAACGGGAGTAACACGAACCATACTGAAGACCTAGGAGATGAATGGTTATACGGATTACATAAGGAAACCAATATCAATGACTAAACGTCTGTCCTTAGTTATTAAGTGAGAGGAACCAACCCAGAGTCGAAGGTAAGGTGGTTCCGTCCATTGCTCGTGTAAGGACGGGAAGGAAGAGGTCGTGGAGGGAAGTGCGACCAGGAGTGAACGAAGAGAATCGAGGGTCTACGAGGCGTGAGTACTCAGGGGAACTGGCCGACCCTGACCTAGAACGAGAGTTTGAGTGAGTACAGAGAAGGGTATCATCGGAGAGATGGGGCTGTGACTGTGGAAGAGGAGTTCTGGGTCAACCAGGGAGACGGGAGGGTCGACCCGGAGTCGTTCGGGAGGCTAACTTTCCGTGGTACCGGACGTTTATCTTGTTCCCAGGACGTTTCTTCTGCCCCGGGATACCGTCAAGGTGGGGAGGGGAAGGACCTTACCTTAGACACCAAAGGAGTGCGAGGTACGCACCCATAAGACGCATCTAGACGTGAATTAGATGGTAGTTTAAAGAGTAATGACTCTAAGGACTGGTGAGTTTCTGAATAACTTAGAGTCTCGACTTTTACTGGACTTCGACCTGGAGTATGTCTCTTCCTTTGAATGACCTCAACAAACGAGTCCCAAAACCGGTCCAACTGAATTTTACGTAAAAGTAAACCCCTCCCCATACTTCCGTAGAACAGGAACTTCCCACTACTACGAGTGGGGACGAGGGTGGTCCCGTTCCGTCTCCACACAGAATGGAAGACCCGAGGGTCCCCCTTCCATTGACGTCGGTTCCAGACCTCCTTGAGGCCCCGGGCGGTCCGACCTAGGACCCCCATCCACGACACGTGCTCCGGCTCCTTGACGTCGTGTGACCGGCCCTTGCAGGCAAGGGTCCGCGGCAGAGGTCTTGGACGGCTCCCGACTCCTGTGCGAGGTACTCTCCGTCGTGCACGCCCGTACTGAACCCTGACTTGTCCCCGGTCTCCTGAACTCTAGATCTCTGTTCTGGAGGAAAGACTCGGAGAGTTGTTTTGCGGAATAACGTTCTGAGGATCATTATTATACTGGATAAAGAATTCTAACAGCACTCTTAATTTACTCTGTAAAATCGCGAAGTTCGAATGGAAGTGTCACTGCTCATGTCTCATTTATGTCTTCTTCGACCCTCTATTCCAGTCTATATCTACTAAACCTGGAAACCTTCTTAAACTAGTCCGTAGGGGACTTCCACGAATCCGTTCCGTGGTCCGACCTAGGGCCCCCATCCACGGGGTCTTACTTTATAATTACGGCCTGTGCACAAAGGTGACACGAGAGCGGGTCACTAGGACGGACTCACTCAATTGGAGGTGTCGTAGACGTGTTCCTTCTTTTACGACAGACGAGGGTTCCTCTCAACGTGTGTCGTCTTACCGATTGCAGACGTTCTGGTTGTTACGATTTGTAGCTGTTCCTGGACTTCGTTGATCTTGGAAGGGTCTTATTCTCGATCACTCACATTTAACTGAGAAGTAAAACCTCTGATAAACCGTTATAGATGATTTTGTTTAGTACACATGTCGAATTGGTGTCAAAGTACGACCCATATAAAGATTGTCTTTCTTCACACATACAGGTAGTTTTATATACATGTATCGTCGAAATAAGTATTATAAAGGTTTACCTTTGTTGGGTCTTCCTTATTTGCGACTAGGTAATAGTGTTATTTTATGATGACTTGTCATTTTTTTTTTTTTTTTTTTCTTGATGTTTGTATATTTTACGGTGAACACAACTCACTTGAGTCAGTACGGGCTGAGAAACGCTGGGGTACCTGATATGTCAGGTACCTTAAGAGGTCCGGTCTTATGACCTCACTCACTCATCGGTAAGGAAAGAGGCCCCCTAGAAGGGTTGGGTCCCTAGCTGGGGTCTAGAGGACGTCACGTCCATCTAAGAAATAGTCGACTCGGTGTTCCCTTCGGGACTGACTTTCTTCGCTCTACGCTTTCCCATTATGACATCCCAAGGTGACTATGGTTCGAATTCCTTCGTTCGTTTGGTACCAATGGTGGTCCGTTCCCTTGTTCTCGTTCGTTTCGTTTCAATAATCGTTCTGTCTATTCGACTCTTTCTATAAGTGATGTTAAGATGAAGACTAGAAGAGAATAGGAAAGTCAAAACGGAAAATCGAAAACTACGAACAGATAGTATAAACCATTTACTACGAAAGAACCGTCCACCGAAGTGACCTTTTAGGGTGCCTGTCTCCTCGGACCGCCCGACGTCAGGTGCCCCAGCGTTTCTCAGCCTGTCCTGACTCGCTGAAGTGAAAGTGAAAAGGGAAAGTACGTAACCTCTTCCTTTACCGTTGGGTGAGGTCACAAGAACGGACCTCTTAGGGTCCCTGCCCCCTCGGACTACCCGACGGCAGATACCCCAGCGTGTCTCAGCCTGTGCTGACTCGCTGAATCGTCGTCGTCGTCGTCGACTTGGTTTCAGACGGAGACTGAAGCGAAAACAATATACAAGCAATCTAGGGTCTTCTGACAAATTCCCAGTGTAGACAAAATGTTGTCAATTGGCAAAATACAGACGATAGTATTTCACTTACAAACCCGAACAAAAAATGAAGACAGTCGTATGATCCATAAAAGAAGTAAAATTTACGAAAGTACAAAAAGAAACCAAACGAAAAAGATTTATCGTAACTAAATTTTGGATTGTTTGAAAGATACGCCGTTTTGTTTAAAAAAAGTCGATAGGAGTTTAATTGACGTGTAATCCAGATGTTGTTTCGGTACTTATTTAAAGGGTGTCTACCTTTCACATTTCTAGTGAACGAAACTGATCCTGTTTTTATTTGACCTTTATTTATTGTCGTTAAAAAATTTTTCAAATTGATGTACCTGTAACTTTTTCTACTTAGTTTTTCCAGAGAAAAAAATTATTTTTTAAAGAAATTTAGACGTTGACGTCTTTGAGATCTTTTGTTGTTTTAACTTCTACAGTTTATAGTTTTAAAATCTTGATCGGTCTTTTTTTACTTCCCCTTACTGTATATATAAGTTTCAACAATAAATATTTAGGCGTTTAGAAGTCGAGGAATTCATTATCCTACCCGTTCCATTTTCTTCTCGTACTTGAACGTTTAATTCTTCTTCTTCTTCTTTTATTAGTGTTTCTTTTAATTTACTTAATTTCCTCTGGTAAATACGTTTGACTTATGAACACTTCTAAAAAATTTTTATAGTTAATGGATTTGATCCAGTTCCTCTGTAAATTTTCGGATTCGTTCCACTATTATCTTTTTTTAAGTTCGGCTTCGACAAAGTATCCTTACTAAATTTGTTATACTCAGTACCTAAATCGTAGAAGAACTTACTTTCTTAGAAAAATTTTATTTTGATCGTATTACGACTATGGCTTTGGACTGTTGTGCACCTTTTTATTTTGACTTTGGATTATAGTAAATACTTGTACTGACGTTTTAGTATTTATTTTATAAATGTTCGTCTTATTCCTTCGTACGGCTTTCTTATTCTTGTCTCACTCTTTCACTCTAGAAACGTTCCTACGCTCCTTTAGATAACTATATTAAGTAGTCGCCATTGACCAATTTTCTTTTTTTTGTACATTAGTAGATTTATGCACAATTTTCTCATAAATAAAAATTGACCTCCTATTAACAAAATGTCACAATGCCACAACGAAAGATGGTATGTCGTTGTACTTAGTCGGGATTCACATATATATACAGGGGAGGGAGAACTCCGACACTCCTGACCCGGTTCGTGTAGACTTGTTCTGACACCCTACGTACAGTTCTCCTTATATATGCATATCGCAGATGACGCTGGGAGGACTCTTCCTCTCGTGTACTTCACGAGGAACCGGGTCATAGGGTGTAGGACCTTAAATATGGTTCCTCCGGTAGCTTGATCTTTCTCTTCTACAGACGAGTTCTTTCGAGTAATGACTGAAAAATATTGTTGCTTACAAGACTCTTTGTTATGTTTAAAGGTAGATGTTTATCTTTACTAAAGGTTGTTGTACAACCCCCTTTTTTCTGTTGTTCTTTATACGCCGAAGGGACCACCGAGTCTGTCATTTCTTAGACGGACGTTACACCCTCTGGACCCAAGTCAGGGACCTACCCCTTCTAGGGGACCTCTTCCCTTACCGATAGGTGAAGTCACGAGACCGGATCTCTTAAGGTACCTGTCTCCTCGGACCGTCTAATGTCAGGCACCCCAGCGTTTCTCAGTCTGGACTGACCCACTGGTTGTGAAAGTCCTTAAATACACCAGACTAAGGGATTCCCGTACCATATGAGAATCCACAGACTTTCTATAGGATGATTTCAAGTGTCACCCATAGAGACCAACCCACACGAAGTCCACTAAAAATGAAGATGAAATAAAAAGAATAAAATTTCCATTGGTACGAAGTAAAATGTCTTCGTTAATCCAAAGGTGTGTATAGTTTGGAGGTCAACGGAAATCTCAAATATCTTACTTCGGTTTTGAAAAGCACCCACAAGAACGAGGGACCAGGTGTTAGTCAGGACGAGTGTTCAGTGTGCCGGAAAAGGACGTCAAGATTTTGTTGGAGAGGTGGTGGAAGTTCCACCTGGACCTTCCAGACTTAGTTTCCGACAGGTGCAGTGCAGACGTCGACCGGCCGTATACAGAAGAGATTCTGTCCAGAAAGGACTACCCAGTGAGTACTCTCCGGGTGGACAGGACCAGCTCCACTCGAAGAACTCGTTTCTCCGGGGACTTCCTTTCCCTGGTGTCCCGGGGACTTCGAGAGTTTAGTTTCGTCAACGGGTCTTTACAAGGGAAACTGACCTCGGGAATTTAGAGGGTCACTTCCTTCAGTTTACAAATTTGTTTACCTTTTGTCTACAGAAAACCAATTCTTGTGTATTTGAGGCGACCCCTGTAATTCCGGCCCAAAGGGTAACTCGTGGATTCAACAGTGGAACGGAGAAGATAGTTTTCAAGACTTATTATGGACGTCTCATAGTCGTGATGGTCTTTCAACGACCCTTTTCAGTTCCGACTGAAAAGACCCGGACAGAAGGGTAGTCTTGGGGAGAGTCGTACACCCCTCGCCCAGAGTGGACCAAGTACCACCGGAAGTCGTAGAGATCCTCGTCGTCCCGCGGAAGTCACGTGTCGGGACGGGCCTCCTGAAGGAGGGCCACCACAAATACGTTCTCGGTGACTTCGTACCGTAGGTCCGACAGGACTTTCTCCTGTGTACCCGACATTCTCTGGACCCGACGTGTGACTTCCCTGCCCGAAAGGCAGGTCGCACGGTACGAAGGGACCCCCGGGGTCCCTCTCTCTGTCTCGTAGTCTCATCGTCGGGTCCGCCGACCAGGTAATCTCCTTAAAGTCGGGTGACTGCCTCGCATTCCCTTTGTGTGTACAGATTCTGTCCGACTTCTGGGTGGTCGTTGACCGTAGCCCAGACTGTAGTCGTTATGAGTTTGAGGGTTAGTTGAAAGTACTTAAAAACATGTACTCTAACGTCTTTTGTACAGTTTAAGTTTCCGAAAGCCCGTTCACGTCAGTCTCTCTCGCACCCCAACTGTTCGTCCTGCTAGACTGAAACGAAGAAATTTTCGACCCGAATACGTTCGAGAAATCGGTGAACCGTCAAGTCAAAGGAAGAGACACTTACCTTTGAAGGTAATAGACGGGGTACCCTAACAATATTTATAGTTCACTTTATTTTATTCACTTTGTAGACAGTGTCCAGGACTGTAAGTCGTTTACAAACAAAGGACTCGGTGTCATATCCTTTTTTTGTGTGTAAAAGCTACTTAAATAGTCTCATACACTTCTTGAACTAAGACTTCACACTAGACATTATGGTAATTGTATATAGTTCTAACTCTATCCAGTTTATATTCCTATACGTTCTCCACTTAAAAAGTCAGGAGCCGTTTTGGCACGGGGAAGTTACTGCAGATGTGTCACGTCAAATTGAGTTCAGATAGTTCTGGTCCTTTGTTAAAGACCCAGACAAATAGTCCACGAGTCCTCCGACTCGTCCTCCGGTCCCAGACATTAACTACACGAGTCCCAGATGACTCTCTTCGTCGGCATTTACGCGACCACGGTATGTTCCACTCCCGTACTACTCCGGACTCTCTCTTTCCAAGGGTAACAGATCCCCCAGAGTCTGGTTCCACCGTAGACTCACCTCTTGACTCCCTTCTATCGAAAGGTCCTTCCACTCTACCCTCTCCCGAGGAATTTCCGGGTCCCGTCCGTTCGCGTTTCGCCCGCCAGAATGACCCCTCCGCTGAACTCCTAGTGTCGTGTTTCCCGGTTATTCTTTCGTTCTACCCGACCCTCTGTTCACTCTAGGGTTAGTCCCTCCCCGAACTACGACGGACCCCTGAGGTTTGGACTAGGGTGTCCTTGTCCTCGGTTACTTTGGAACCTAAACCACGTCGAGTCACTCGATCACTCACTCTTCGATCACTCTTCCACGGGCGTCACTCACCTCTGAGGAGAAACCTCCTCCTTGTCCCCTCGCTATTTGTCCCGTCGTCAACCAGTTCTCACACTCGGTTCCCCCGTCGAAGGCCAAAATCCACCCTGTACTAAATAGTATGAATACCGGTTACTCGTTTCCTCGTCATCTTTTCCTCTGCGACTTTTATGTCTGTTTCCTAGTGTTCCGTACGTCAGTGAACCCTTTCCGCACCCTCCTTGTGTCAAGTCGGAGTTTTTCCGCTGGAAACGGTCGCTGTCACTCTCCTCCACTATTTCTACCAGAACCTTATGTGTTCACTACCTCCCACCTCAGGACTCCGTTACGAGGAAGTACCCCGAAGGTACGATGGCACTACATTCAGTAGACTCGTTTCCCGTGGCCACCCGGTCTTCTGAGCCCCGTACATTCCAAGTGTGATCTTACACCCCCTCGTCCCCGCAATGATTCTATGTCCCTGCACAAAGAAACTTCCACTATTCTACTCCGAGCTACAGACGCCACCGTCGTTAGGTTGGAGGGGTACAACGGGGTGGTAGCACACTGAACAGATGGGTCTTCCTCTTTTGAATTTTCACCCTGACTATCCTTTGTCTCTTGACGACCCTCCCTGTTCCCTCCGCCTCCGACTCCTTCAGTTCCTATAGACTTCTCGTTCGTTCCCTCACCCTGACGATCCCTTCCTTCACCCAGTCCTACTTTCAACCCTCCGTACCTCCTTCCACTCCTCTCAGAATCCCCTATGTCTTTAGTCTTTGGGTTCACACAGTGAGGTAGGGCTCTCGGGGACCTCGGATGGAACCCGGGCAGGTAGTCGAGGCACTCACCACAGACGTCCTTCTTCCACCTGTGCCACTCCATCTGAAGACCTTATACTTGTACCATCCGGTTTTTCAGTGAGTTCTGAGCCTTGGGTCCTTCGTCCGTCCCCGAGACCAGTCCGCAACCTCCTACCGAGAAGTCCAATAGATAACTAGTCCCTCTTCCCGTGTTTCAGGTCAACCCTTGTCAACGAAGACCAGTTGTACCCCTAACCCGTGTCCTTCCTTAAGGGAGGCCGGTTGGGTAGGATGTCTGTACGGCCTACCTTTATGCAGTATGTATGTCTCGTGTTCTTACCCGAGTTATTCTTGAAGAAAAGGACAAAGACTACACGAGTAAGTAAGTAAGTTTGTGTCTACGAATAGACCACGGATGGTGGGATCTCCATCGTTCGGGAGAAACGTATCCGTTATTCTTACATCACAAGACTATTTTATATATATGTCTTAGGGTCCGGAAGTAGTCGATGAATGTTACACCACCCTCCTTGTCTGTAATGTCTTAATTTATGGATTTATTTTTATACGAACATTTGATACTAATTTGGGGGAGGGGGGTTTTTTCTTTCTTTCTTTCTTTCACATTGTCCCCACGAGATTAACTGTACCCTGGAAGGAGAGGACCTCCTTCACTGTATTTTAGCTCTACATTTCCTACTTAGGTGTAGTCGGATCTCTCGGCACGACCACAACTCCCAACCCCTTCGTGGAGACGTTCTTCCTTTCTCAATTCCTCTGAAACTCTTCACCTTTCTTCAGGGGGCGTAGACTTCTCGTCACTCCGGCACACCCCTCCTCAGACTTTTTCCTTCAGTCTTCACCCCCTTCCCCAGTTCCAGTTCCACTACAATGTCGTCCGTTACACTTCCGTGGAATCAGGACCGTCCAGGAGTAGGTGTCCTGGGACAGAAGACCTCTCCCGGTGTGTGAGTGGGTAGTGCTATAGGCACGGGAGCCTCGACGCAAGGTGGGTCCTTGGACGTCCGTCCGGCAGAAATTTAGCGGGAGCCTCCCTCCCCGAACTGTCTTTCACGTCGTCGTCGAAGTTCGGGTCGTGGTGACACGACCCCACGTGCACCCGGACGTGCTTCTCGTCCTTGGTCAGCCTGGGGTCCAAGTCTTTGTAGAGAAGGAAACAGGACCCACCCCTTCCCCCAGTTATTTACGATATTTAATAGAGAGTCAGGTATTCGTTTACTGTACAGGTCTTTTATGTTTGTTGTAGGTCGAAGTAATCAGTGTAACTTCTCCGTCCAATTCCAGTTGTAGACCTGTAGTGAGTCGGTTCATAAATACTGTAAAATTTTCTAGTATATAAGTTTTCGTCTCTGTAATGAAACGGCTGATTCCAGGCAGACCCGTTCCGATACCAAAAAGGACACCAGTACATACCAACACTCTCAACCTGACACTTCTTCCGACTCGTGACTTCTTAACTACGAAAACTTAACACCACAACCTCTTCTAAGAACTCTCAGGGAACCTGACGTTCCTCTAGGTTGGTCAGGTAAGACTTCCTCTAGTCGGGACCCTAAAGAAACCTTCCTTACTACGATTTCGACTTCGAGGTCATGAAACCGGTGGAGTACACTTCTCAACTGAGTAACCTTTTCTGACTACGACCCTCCCTAACCCCCGTCCTCCGCTTCCCCTGCTGGGTCCTACTCTACCGACCTACCGTAGTG